>CM072929.1:74475299-74632143 GCA_036971965.1 Nyctalus aviator
GTTGATCTCTTCCCCCCACCCCCTCCCCTGCTTCCCTCTGAGGTCCGACATCTGTTCACGCGTCTGTGTCTCTGGCCTGTTCTTGTCATCAGTTTGTGTTGGTCATTATATCCCACGTGAGTGACATCGTGTGGTACTTGTCTTTCTCCGACTGGCTTCTTTCCCTCAGCATGGTGCTCTCCAGGCCGCCAGGCTGGTGCAGACGGTAAGCATTCTGTCTTTTTCATTGCCACGTAGTATGCCATGGTGTGGATGGACCACAGCTTTCTAACCCGCTCGTCTGCTTATGGGCACGTGGGCTGTTTCCAAGACTTAGCTATGGTGAATTGTGCTGCTGTGAACATAGGGGTATATATATCCTTTCTGATGGGTATTTAAACATTTTAAAAATTGATTTCAGAGAGGAAGGGAGAGGGAGAGAGGTAGAAACATCATAGATGGGAGAGAATCATTGATCCGCTGCTTCCTGCATGCCCCCGACTGGGGATCGAGCCACACCTGGTGCCCTGACCAGGAATTGAACTTCCTGGATCATTAGTCAATGCTCCACCAGGAGCCTCGCCCGCTGGGCACCGCCCTTCCTCCTGCAGCTCAGGCTGCAGCTGTGGGGCAGCTCAAAGCTTCTCTTCCCCTCAGTCTTGCGAATCCTGCCGCCTCCCTACCCGCCCCTCCCTGCCCGCGCCTCCCTGCCCTCGCCTCCCTCCGTGCTGGCTGAGGCCCTACTGCCTCACGCTTGGAGGGGGAGGGGCCTCCTGACCAGTGCCTCTGCGTCCATTGGCCCACAGCCCACTTCCCACAGTGCAGAGGCCTTCATTTGTTGTTAATCCTCATCTAAGAACATTTCCTTTTTGGAGCGAGAGGAAGGGGGGAGAGAGAAACACTAATGTGACACAGACGGATTGACTGGTTGCCTACCGCATGCCAGTGATCAAGCCTGCGACCCAGGTACCTGCCCTTGACTGGAATAGAACCTGAGACCCTTAAGCCCGTGGGCCGGTGCTCTAACCACTGAGCAACCAGCTGGGGTAGAGAGTTCCTTTTAAAATGGAAGCTGGGTTGTGCCGCTGCTCTGCTCAGTGCCTGTAAGGAGACTTCGTGCCACAGGTCAGAGCTCTGGCCAGGCCCTCTCAGGCCCCCCTCAGTCTCACTGCGCTCCCCAGTCCTCAGACGCACCGCTCCCTCTGAGCCCCCTTCCAGGCTGACCGACCCACGCCTTGGTGCAGCCACGGCTCACCCACCTGCCTACGCCCGCCCTCCCGGCATCCCCTCCAGCGCTCCGTGCTGACCCTGCGGCACACCGCTGCACGTCCGCCGTGTTTATTAGTTTCTAAAAATATCTTCGTTGTTTTGAATCATTCATCGATCGGCCTCCTGCACGCCCCCTACTGGGGATGGAGCCCACACCTGCCCAGCCGCTTCCCCACCCACCCTGTCGCCCCCCGGAGAACCTCTAACCAGCAGGCCATCACCCCACGCCGCCGGCCAGGAGCCTGGCTGTGGTGTTGCCCTGTCCCGGGTTATGCCCTGGGCTGCCTTGAAGAGAGACTGGGGAGTGACCACCGGTGGGGAGATCACGCCCTGTGCCCGGACCCGCTAAGGTGCGGAACCTGCCGCACAAGCCCAGGTGCGTTGGGGCCGTGGCGGCCCGGCGCCTGGCCTGATGCTCGGCGGCTCTGGAGGGGCGGGGTCGGGTGTGGAGAGTCGAACGGAGACTTAGATTTGGAAAGGGCTTCAGAGAGAGGCAGGGAGAACAAGCACCTTGGGGGAGGACTCGGCCTGGGGATTGCCGCGCGGAGCCTCGCGTGCGGGGAGCTCCCTCTGGCCGCAGGGCCTGCAGCGGGCGATCCCCTTCCCTGCCCGCGACCCGGGAGAGGCTTTCTCTCTACGAAGGCTCTTCGTTGGCCATCAGAGCGAACGGGAAAGGAAAATGAAAAGGCTCACCCACCTCAGGCCCGTGCCAGGAGGAACTTCCGGTCCAGACCAGCAGGGGTTGCAGTGGAAGGCGTCTCTGTAGACCTGAGAGCGCCTTCCCTTTGTGGGAAGAGGCAGGGCATGCCCAGGTGGCCCTTTGACCCGCTGTGAACGGGCTCCCTGGGGCCCAGGCCCGCCTGCTCCCAAGGTTCTGGAATGCACGTTGACTTCAGAACCAATTGACCGGGCGAAGGGAATGGCATCGGAGGAGAAGAGGGAGCGCACAGGCCCAGCCTCGAAGGCAGCCGCCGGAGGGAGCGGAGCCCCCTGCGCTCCTGTCCTCACGGCCACTCGTCTGTGTGTCACCACAGAGGTTCTTAAGCCCTGCGGGAAGGCTGCTCTTGCAGAGAAGAGATCAGAAGGCTCTGCCCGATGGGACGGTGAGACGGGGCAGGAACAAAGGCTTGTTAATGACCTCAGAGCGGCCGGCCAGCCGGGAGCCAGGCTCCGTCCCCACTCCCCCCTCTCCCTCCACCCCCCAGCCTGCCAAGCTAGGCCCTCCCTGTTCTCCAGGATCACCTTTGCCCATCCTGGTGACCTTCAAGAGCGGGCCAGCGTGGCTCAGTGGTTGAGTGTGACCGACATAAAGAGGATTTGGTTGAATAGATCTCCAGGGGCTCATGGGTGTCCCCCCCTTTAAGGGCGTCATTTTAGGTTGCCAGTCGTACACAAAGCCCTGTCCTCTGGAGACGCACATGCAGAGGACTTTCTTGTTTTAATGTTCTAGAGGCCCGATGCACAAAATTTGTGCACAGGGAGGGCGGGTTGTCCCTCAGCCCAGCCTGCACCCTATCCAATCTGGGATCCCTCTCACAATCCAGGACTGCTGGCTCCCAACTGCTCACCTGCCTGCCTTCCTGATTGCTCCTAACTGCTTCTGCCTGCCAGCCTGATCACCCCTAACCACTCCCCTGACAGCCTGATTGATGACTAACTGCTCCTCTGCAGGCCTGTTTGCCCCCAATTTCCCTCCTCTGCTGGCCTGGTCACCCCTAAATGCCCTCCCCTGCAGGGTTGATCACCCCCAACTGCCCTCCATTGCAGGCCTGGCCCCTCTCAACTGCCCTCCTCTGCTGGCTTGGTCCCTTCCTGTGGGGGGAGAGGGTTTCTCTCTTTTCCAAGTCCTGCACGGAAAAGGAAAAAGGTCAGGTTCCTGCGTGGAGGAGCTGGGAATTAAGAGATTAAAGAAAGAAAGATACAAGAGGCAGAAATAGATTTATAAAGCTGGGAGCTAGGTGGGCACCATTCTCTCTGATGGAGAGGCAGCGACTACCCTGAGCCACACAGCAGATTTATTTTATACCCCCCAAATCCAGGAAGTAACACCAAAACTTAGGATCAAAGGAGCTTATTTGCATTCTTAAGTAGGCCCTAGCATTACTGGATTTACATATCTAGACCCGCCCCTGCTGACACCTGGACAAAGATAAGAAATCAGAAACTGAATAACACCCCCCGCCCTCTGGGGTGTGTGTGTGTGTGTGTGTGTGTGTGTAACCATGGGCACTACTCTGCCAGTGCCTCTGGCTCAGCTGACAATTTAAAGAAATGTCCATGTGCCTTCCCAGGGTGCCTCTACACCTCCCAACTGCCCTCCCTGCTGGCCATCTTGTATCCACATGGGGACAGGATCTTTGACCACATGGGGGCAGTCACCTTGTGTGTTGGAGTGATGGTCAATCTGCATATTACTCTTTTATTAGATAGGAAGGAGGCCTGGTGCATGGGTAGGGGCTGGCTGATTTGCCCTGAAGGGTGTCCTGGATCAGGGTGGGGGTTCCCTTGGGGTGTGGGGTGGCCTGGGTGAGGGGCCTGTGGTGGTTTGCAGTCTGGCCACACCCCCTGGTGACCCTAATTGAGGCCCTGATATCTGGGGTTTATTTATCTTTACAATTGAAACTTTGTAGCCTGGAGTGGAGGCCTGGGCTTGCCAGGGTGTGTGGAAAGCTTGGCTTCTTCTATTGGGAAAACTCAAGCCTCCCTCCTATTCTCTGTGGCCGCAGCCATCTTGGTTGGGGTTAATTTGCATACTCACTCTGATTGGTTGGTAGGCGTGGCTTGTGAGTGATGGTTAATTTGCATATCCCTCTTTTATTAGATAGGAAGGAGGAAGGAAGAATATATTTTTTATTGATTTCATAGAGAAAGGGAGAGGGAGAGATAGAAACATCAATGATGAGAGAGCATCATTGATCAGCTGTCTCCTGCATGGCCCCTACTGGGGATTGAGCCCACAACCCGGGCATGTGCCCTTGGCTGGAATCAAACCCAAGACCCTTCAGTCTGCTGGCCAACACTGTCACTGAGTCACACCAGCTAGGGCAGGACTTTCAATCAAGATAAGGGCACAGGTAAACATCGGCACTCGCATCCTCCCACAACAACATAAAAAATACAACTAAACTATAGAACAGTCATCACTCAGCCATCTGAAATCTGGCTGAGTGGAAATCCTGCAACTAAGAATACACAGAAGAAGCCACACTGAGACTAGTAGGAGTGATGGAGATGAGGAACAGACTGGTCCCATACCCACGTGTGGTGTGAGAAGCAGGAAGGATATCTCAGATACAAAAGTTCTCCCTGAGGAGTGAGGGGTCTCAGCCCCACACTAGGCTCCCTATCCCAGGGCCAGGAAGAGAAGTTCCCATAACTTCTGGCTGTAAAAACCAGCTGTGAGACAGAGGCTGCTGGAGTCCCAGGCAGTTCTTCTTAAAGGGCCAGTGCACAGACTTATTTGGATTCATTCCCTCTGAGCTCCAGTGCTGGGGCAGCAGCTCAAAAGGCATCAGGAATATATGGGGAGAAACTGCACCATCTGCATCAGAGTGGGAGCTGGAGGGGCAGTTTTCTCCCAGACAGAGGTGCTGGCAGAGGCTATTGTTCCTTTTCTGAGTCTGCCTCCCACAGAGCCAGCAGGTGGTGCCATATCTGATCTCCATCAACCTGGCTAACACTGTTCACTTGCCCTGGTGATTCCCTGAGACCTCACTCTACCAACTGTAGACCTACCCAAGTTGTTTCCAGTGTTTTTTGTTTGTTTGTTTTTTGTTTTTAATACCAATGTCCTGTCTTGGCTCATGCTTCAAATTTCCTAAAAGTTTGAACTGTCTGACCTCAGCATGCCAGTACCTCTTGATAAGTGGCCCCAGGCCTGGCACTAGTGACAGTCAACCTTGGTTCATGGCTTGGTGTCTCCTGGGCACGTCCAAGTCCAGCACCAGTAGCAGCCATCTGCAGATTGCTTTGTAGCTCATGCTAAGTGGCCCTGGGCAGAACACAAGGTGGTGGCCAACCTTGGCCTGTACCTCCTGGGAGGTCCCAGAGCCAGAACACCCTGTGCACAGTTTCATGCCATGTCGAGGCAGAACCCATCCACCCTTACACTTCTTGCGGCTGTTGGCAGCACGGGCGGGGTGGGGCGGGCTGGATGGGTGCGGGCAGGCATAATGTTTGTGGCAGATCGCCTTGGTGCTGTGGGCCTTCTGGGTGAGCTGGCAGTGGGCTCTGGTGTGGCCTGCATGTGGCCATCCTCCTGCTGTTAGCCCTCGAGGACCAGATGCTGCTGGCCAGCGGGATGCCCTCCTGTCTTGGGTTTTAGCGTTGAACTCTTGATGGTGTCACTGCTCTATCTCGAGGGTCATGGTCTTGCCAGTCAGGCTCTTCACAGAGATCCATGTCTCTGCTATGCCGCCTCGTGGAAGAGAAAGAGCTGGTCCCAATTATTATTTAAATATATTTTTTTATTGATGTCAGAGAGGAAGGGAGAGGGAGAGAGAGAGACATCAGTGATGAGAGAGAATCATTGATCGGCTGCCTCCTGCACACCCCCCACTGGGGGTGGAGCCCACAACCTGGGCCTGTGTCCCGACCGGGAATCGAACCGTGAACTCTGTGCCCAGGAACTGGTTCCCAGGTCCCGCTCCCGCACCTCCTCTCTTCTCTTTTCTATGGCTCTAGGCGTCTCCTGCACGGGAGTCACGAGCAGCTGTCCTGTTGCGATGATCATTTCAGTCAGTCCCCCATCCCCCACACCCGCCCACCTTCAGGTCCATGTGCCAGCATTTCCTTCTTCAAAAAAATGTATTTTTAGCCAGAATGGTTTGGCTCAGTGGATAAGCATCAGCCTCCGGACAGAAAGGCCCCAGGTTCGATTCAGGTTAAGGGCATCCCAGTGGGGAGTGTGCAGGAGGCAGCTGATTGATATTTCTCTCTCATTGATATTTCTGACTTTCTGTACCTCTCCCTTCCTCTCTGTAAAAAAATCAATAAAATATATTTAAAAAATTTTTTAAAAATATATTTTATTGATTTTACACAGAGAGGAATTGAGAGGGACAGAGAGCTAGAAATGTCGATGAGAGAGAAACATCGACCAGCTGCCTCTTGCACACCCCCCACTGGGGATGTGCCCGCAACCAAGGTACATGCCTTTGACCGGAATCGAACCCGGGACCTTTCAGTCCGCAGGCCGACGCTCTATCTACTGAGCCAAACCGGTCCCGGCTAAAAATTTATTTTTATTGGTTTCAGAGAGAAAGGGAGAGGTTGAGAGAGAGAAACATCAAAAGTGAACATCAAGAGAGAATCCCTGACCAGCTGCCTCCTGCAGGACCCACACTGGGGATGGAGCCTGCAACGCTGGCCTGTGCCCTGAGCGGAATCGAACCCTGACCTCCTGGTTCCTAGGTGGACGCTCAGCCGCGGGGGAGGAACCGTTTCGTGTAGTGGCCGCACCACCTCACCTCCTGCCAGCGGTGCAGAAGCTCTGACCGCCCCCCCCCCCCCCCCCCCCCCCTGTTCTTCCCAGCACGTCTTCTCTTCTGGTGCTCTCCCTTTTCTAAGAGGCTGCGAGGTGATAGCTCACATGGGCTGGATTTGCATTTGGCCCCATTTTATTTGTTTTTGACCCCAATTTAGTTTAATTCCCTCCTGCAAGGGCCCTCCCGCTGTCCAGGATGCTCAGAAGCGTCAGTCTTCAGCGGCCAGCCCCAGGGGGTCTGGGAGCTCCAAACCGGATCAGAGGGCGGCCTGCTGGACGGGCTGAGGCCTGAACCAGAGAAGCCAGACGGCAGTCTGGTTTCCGTGGCCTTCCCTCCGCACCTGGGGCAGGGCCCAGGCGGGGGTCTCAGGTTTGGGCAGGACTTGGTCCAGTGTCCTTCATGGCTGCATTTGAGGCATGGGCCCAGAGGAGGCTTAGCCCCTGACTTACCCGCGGTTGGAGGACTGGCACTTACTTTGGGGTTTGTGAGAGTGGTGGGTAGGAGCTGGAAGGCCTCCTAATGGGCCTCGGCCTTGGCCTGGTCTCACCTTTGTTTTTGGATTTGGGTCTCCTGGTCTATGTTATTAAAGACCTTAAAGGTCAGGTTAATGAGGTCTTTTTGAGGGGTTTGGGGACCTATGTCTATTTTTTGAAGTTTGCAGCATATGTCGGGGAGTAAAGGTGGTCAGTCAGTGGAAAAATAAACCCAAGATGCCTCTCAGTCTGTGAGGCTGGACAGAGAATGGGACATGGACTCAGACTGCGCCCTCAGCTCCTGCTGCCTCCCTCAGGGGTAGGGTGGACGGGAATAGGAGAGGCTGGTGAGGAAGGCGGTCTGTGGCTTGAGAATGAGTGTTAGCTGGAAAGGCTGTTTGGAGCTCAAGTGCTCAGGATTTGGGCTCTCAGGAAAATCAGAAAGTGAGAAGGGAATGGCTACCTGGATGATGTCCTCTGCCCCTGCGACCTCGCCAAGGGGAACTGGAGCCCCTGAGAATTTGGCTGCTGGCGGTCAGGGGGCGGAGATCAGGCTGAGAGCACGGGGAAGGCGGGCTGTTAGAATTCTTAGAGGCAGAAACGCCCAGCCTGTCTCCCAGAGAGAGGGGGGACAGGAGGAGCTGCGCAGGGAGGGCATGCCAGCACCCGCCACCGCAGCTGCTGCAGGCCAGTGGGCGGACCAGTGTGTGTGAAGGAAAAAATGGTTAAAACTACTCCGGAGTCCGCCAAGGACCGCGGGGAGAGTCATCCTGCTCTCCAGCGCTGACCTGGGGAAGAGTGCTCGGTCAGGGGGCAGGCTTAGGCTGTAAGGAGGTGGCGAGTGAGACACGGGAGAGGAACGATCCCCTGGGCTGGGTGGAGAGTCCGAGACAGAGAAAGGCCGGTCTGAGAGGGCACAGAGGACTGTGAGGAGGATCTGATGGGTGGAACACGAGGAGTGAGGCGAGGGCGAGAGTGGAAGGGTGGAGGGGGGAGCCTGTTCGTAGGGATCTCTGAGGCCTTCTTGTCTGGTGGCAAAATTTATCTGGAATCAAAAGTGCCGTTGTCGAGTTTATATTGTGGCCTGGTAGAGCTGCTTTGATTTGATGTAGCCAGAAAGACTAAGGGTCCTAGGAGACACCCTAAGGGCATGTAGAGGGTTTGAACTGAGAGGTCCCCATGACCGGAGGGAAGGGCCACCGGGGGTTGGGGAGGAAAGAAGGAGCGTCCTCCTTGTCCCTCAGCCAACTGCAGAGAGAGACAGAGGAGAGAAGGTTCCGAGACCTTTCCCGTGGAGTAGAGCAGAGTTTTCCCGGCAGGTGCCTGGGCTTTTGTGCAGGATGAGTAGCCAAGTAGACAGGAAAACTCTGAGAAGCTTCCAGGCCAAGGGAAGGGGGTCGGGGGGGAGTCCCTGAAGCCTGCCGGTTAGAAGGAAGCCACGAGATCCCCACATACACGGGTGTAGCAGGGTGTGAGAGGTGTTTGGAGCTGCCAATCAACTCAGAACCATGCCACCGGGCAGAGCCAGAGCAGGAGTCAGAAGCTCGGGGCTAATTCCAAGGATCGCCCACGCTCACCTAAGGTTCGGCACCAGTGAAAGATGAGGCAGGGGCCGGAGACCAAAACACAGGCTTTCTTAGAGGAGAAGGACCTGCCGGCGCCTCCGGAAGGAAGAGCACATGTGCAGGAGTGAAGGCGCCTCTGAGGGGAGGAACGAGAAGGGGTGAGGCTTAGGGTACACGGCATGCACTGATTGGTGGCTTCATTTAGGGCACATGATTAGGCACTTAGGGACTTAGGAATCGGGGGCTTAGGGTATTTGGCAGGTGCTGATTAGCGGTTCAAAGTACAATCCATGTAAGGTGCCTAGTTAAGTGCTCAGGTGCAGGTTATGTCATACTCTGTCCACCAGTTGGGGGAAGGGAGGATATAGCAAGTGTGTGCACAGGCGAGCAGTGGTAGGGGCAGATTGGTGTGTGCACAGGTGAGCAGTGGGAGGGGCAGATAGGTGTGTGCACAGGTGAGCACCTGTGGGGAGGACTCTGAGGGAGGGAACCTGTAGGGAGGACTCGGAGAAGGAGGGCACCTGTGGGGAGGACTCAGAGAGGGAGGGCACCTGTGGGGAGAACTCGAAGAGGGAGGACATCTGTTGGGAGGACTCTGTGAGGGAGGGCACCTGTGGGGAAAACTCTGAGGGAGAGCATCTGTTGGGAGGACTCTGAGGGAGGACACCTGTGGGGAGGACTTTGTGAGGGAGAATACCTGTGGGGAGGACTTGGAAAGGGAGGACACCTGTGGGGAGGACTCAGTGAGGAAGGACACCTGTGGTGAGGACTCTTAGGGAGGACACATGTGGGGAGGACTCTGAGGGAGGGCACCTCTGGGGAGGACTTGGTTAGGGAGGGAACCTATGGGAAGGACTTTGAGGGAGGGCACCTGTTGGGAGGACTCTAAGAGAGGATACCCGAGGGGAGGACTCTGATGGAGGACACCTGTGGGGAGTACTCTGAGGGAGGAAACCTGTGGAGAGGACTGAGTGAGGAAGGGTACCTGTAGGGGGGACTCTGAGGGAGGACACCTGTGGGGAGGACTCTTTGGGAAGGCACCTGTGGGAAGGACTAGGAGAGGGAGGGCACCTGTGGAGAGGAATCTGATGGAGGACACCTATGGGGAATACTTGGTGAGTGAGGACAGCTGTGGAGAGGACTCTGTGAGGGAGGGCACCTGTGGGGAGGATTCTGAGGGAGGACAATGGTGGGGAGGACTTGGAGAGGGAGGACACGTTTGGGGAGGACTCTGTGACAGAGGACAGCTGTTGGCAGGACTCTGTGAAGGAGTGCACCTATGTTGAGGACTCGATGAGGGAGGACACCTATGGGGAGGACTCAGTGATGGAGGGCACCTAGGGTACACTTGGTGAGTGAGGACACATGAGGGGAGGACTTTGAGGGAAGGCACCTGTTGGGGGGGAGTTTGAGGGAGGGCACCTGTTGGGGGGAGTTTGAGGGAGGTCACCTGAGGGGAGAACTCTGAGGCAGGACACCTGTGGGAAGGACTTTGTGATGCAGGATACCTGTGGGGAGGACTAGGAGAGGGAGGACACCTGTGGGGAGGACTCTGTGAGGGAGGGCTCCTTTGGGGAGGATTCGATGAGTGAGGGGACATGTGTGGAGGATTCTGAGGGAGGACGCCTATGGGTAGAATTCTGAGGGAAGACACCTGTGGGGAGGACTCTGAGTGAGGAAACCTGTGAGGAGGACTCTGAGTGATGGCACCTGTGGGGAGGACTCTGAATGAGGGCACCTGTGGGGTGGACTCTGTGAGGGAGGGCACCTGTGGGGAGGAGTCTGAGGGAGGACACCTGTGGGGAGGACTCTGAGGGAGGTCAGCTGTGGGGAGGCCTCTAGGGAGGGCACCAGTGGGGAGGATTCTGAGGGAGGACACCTGTGGGGAGGACTCGGTGAAGGAGGGCACCTGTGGGGAGGACTCTGAGTGAGGACACCTTTGGGGAGGACTGAGTGTGTGCACCTGTGGGGGAGGACTCGGTGAAGGAGGGCACCTGTGGGGAGGACTCTGTGAGGAAGGGCACCTCTGGGGAGGACCCTGAGGGAGGACACCTATGGGGAGGACTCTGAATGAGGGCACCTGTGGGGAGGACATGGTGAGTGAGGAGACTTTTGGGGAGGACTCTGTGAGGGAGGGCACGTGTGGGGATGACTCTGTGAAGGAGGGCACCTGTGGAAAGGACTCGGTGAGGGACGGCAACTATGGGGAGGACTCTGAGGGAGGGTACCTATTGGTAGTACTCTGAGGGAGGGCACCTGAGGGGAGGACTCTAAGGGAGGACACCTGTGGGGAAGACTTTGTGAGGGAGGATACTTGTATGGAGGACTCGGAGAGCAAGGACACCTATGGGGAAGATTCTGTGAGGGAGGACAACAGTGGGGAAGACTCAGTGAGGGAGGGCACCTGTGTATAGGAATCCGTGAATGAGGGCACCTATGGGGAGGACTCTTAGGGAGGGCACCTGTGGGGAGGACTCAGGGATGGCACCTGTGTGGAGGACTGTGAAAGGGAGGGCACCTATGGGTAGGACTCGGTGAGGGAGGGCATCTGTGGGTAAGAAGCGGTGAGTGAGGACACATGTGGGGAGGACTCTGAGGGAGGGCACTTGTGGGGAGGACTCTGAGGGAGGGCACTTGTGGGGAGGACTCTGAGGGAAGACACATGTGGGTAGGACTCGGTGATTGAGGGCACCTGTGTGGAGGACTCTGAGGGAGGACACCTGTGGGGAGAACTCTGAGGGAGGGCATCTGTAAGAAGGATTCTGAGGGAGGACAACTGTGGGGAGGACTCAGTGATGGAGGACACCCATGGGGAGGACTTTGATGGAGGTCACCTGTGGGGAGGACTCTGTGAGGGAGGGCACTTGTGGGGAGGATTCTGTGGGAGTACACCGGAGGGGAGGACTCTTAGGGAGGGCACCTGTGGGGAAGACTCAGTGAGTGAGGATACCTGTGGGGAGAATTCTGTGACAGAGAGCACCTATGGGGAAGACTTGGTGAGTGAGGTCACCTGTGGCAAAGAAGCTGTGACAGAGGGCACATGTGGGGAGGACTCTGTGAGGGAGTGCACCTATGGGAAGGACTCGGTGAAGGAGGACACCTGTGGGGAGGACTCGATGAGTGAGGTCACCTGTGGGGAGGACTCTGAGGGAGGGCACTTGAGGGGAGGACTCTAAGGGAGGACAACTTTGGGGAGGACTCTTAGGGAGGGCACTTGTGGGGAGGTATCGGAGAGGGAAAAAAAACTGTGGGGAGGACTGGGTGACAGAGGGCACCTGTGGAAGGACTCTGAGGGAGGACACCTGTGGGGAGGACTCTGTGAAGGAGGGCACCTGTGGGGAGGACTCTGAGGGAGGACACCTGTGGGGAGGACTCTGTGAAGGAGAGAGTCTGTGGGGAGGACTCTGAGGGAGGATACCTATTGGGAGGACTCTGAGGTAGGGCACCTGTGAGAGGACTCTGAGAGAAGGCACCTGAGGGGAGGACTGGATAAGTGAGGGCACCTGCGTGGAGGACTCTGTGACTAAGGGCACCTGTTGGGAGGACTCCATGAGACAGGGCACCTGTGGGAAGGACTGGGTGAGGGAGGCACCTGTGGGAGGACTTTGAGGGAGGGCACCTATTGGGAGGACTCTGAAGGAGGGCACTTAAGGGGAGGACACCTGTGGGGAGAACTTTGTCTGGGAGAATACTTGTGGGGAGGACTCTGAAGGAGGGCCCCTGTGGGGATGACTCTCTGGGAGGGCACCTGAGGGGAGGACTCTTAGGGAGGACACCTGTGGGTAGGACTCAGTGAGTGAGGACACCTGTGGGGACGACTCTGAGGGAGAACACCTGTGGGGAGGACTCTGCTGGAGGGCACCTGTGTGGAGGACTCTTAGGGAGGGCACCTGTGGGGAGGACTCAAAAAAGGGAGGACATCTGTGGGGACACTCGGAGAGGTAGTATACCTTTGGGGAGGACTCAGTAAGGGAGGGCTCCATTGGGGAGGATTCAGTGAGGGAGGGGACTTGCAGGGAGGATTCTGAGGGAGGACACATGTGGCGAGGACTGGGAAAGAGAGGGAAACTGTGGGGAGGACTCTGAGGGAGGGCACTTTTGGGGAGGACTTTGAGAGAGGATACCAGTGGAGAGGACTGGGTGAGGGAGACACCTTTGTGGAGGACTCTGAGGTAGGGCACCGGTGGGGAGGACACTGAGGGAGGGCACCTGTGGGGAGGACTCTGAGGGAGGACACAGGTGGGCAGGACCCTGAGGGAGGGCACCTGTGGGGATGAATTTGAGAGAGGATACCAGTGGTGAGGACTGGGTGAGGGAGGCACCTGTGGGGAGGACTAGGTGAGGGAGGGCACCTATGGGGATGACTCTGAGGGCAGCTGTGGGGTGGACTCTGAGGGAGGGCACCTGTGTGGAGAACTCTGAGGGAGAACAGCTGTGGGGAGGACTCTGAGGGAGGGGACCTGTGGGGAGTACTCAATGAGGGAGGGAACCTTTGGGGATGTCTTGAGGGAGGGCACCTGTTGGGAGGATTTTGTTAGGGAGTATACCTGTGGGGAGGACTCAGAAAGAGAGGACACCTGTGGGGATGACTTGGTGAGAAAGGGCACCTGTGGGGAGGACTCTGTGAGGGAGGACACCTGTGGGGAGGACTCAGAGAAGGAAGACACCTGTGTGGAGGACTCTGAGGGCGGCACCTGTGGGGAGGACTCAGTAAGGGTGGACATCTCTGGAGAGGACTGAGTGAGGGAGGACACCTGTGAGGAGGAATCGGTGAGGGAGGACACCTGTGGAGAGGAATCTGTGACAGAGGGCACCTGTGGGTAGGACTCGGTGAGCGAGGACACCTGTGGGGAGGACTCTGTGACAGAGGGCACCTGTGGGGAGGACTCAGAGGAAGTGCACCTGTGGGGAGGACTCTGAGAGAGGGCACCTGTATGGAGGACTCTGATGGAGGGCACCTGTGGGGAGGACTCTGAGAGAGGGCACCTGTGTGGAGGACTGGGTGAGGGAGGGAACCTGTGGGGAGGACTCTTATGGAGGACACCTGTGGGGAGGACTAGGGCAACTGTGGGGATTACTCTGTGAGAGAGGGCACCTGAGTGGAGGACACCAGTGGGGAGGACTCAGAGAGTGAGGGAACCTATGGGGATTACTTGGAGAGGAAAGGCACCTGTGGGGAGGACTCTGTGAGAAGGGCACCTGTGGGTAGGAAGTGGTGAGTGAGGACACCAGTGGGGAGGAATCTAAGAGAGGACACCAGTGGGGAGGTCTGGGTGAGGGAGGCACCTGTGGGGAGGACTCTGAGGGAGGGCATCTGTGGGGAGGATTCTGAGGGAGGACACATGTGGGGAGGACTCGGTGAGGGAGGGCACCTGTGGGGAGGACACTTAGGGAGGACACCTGTGGGAAGGATTCTGAGGGTGGGCAACTGTGGGAGGACTCTCAGGGAGGGCACCTGTGAGGACTCATAGAGGGAGGACAGCTGTAGGGAGGATCCTGTGAGGGAGGGCACCTGTGGGGAGGATTTGGTTAGGGAGGGCACAAGTGGGGAGGATTCTGAGGGAGGACAACGGTGGGGGGGACACTTAGGGAGAGCACCTGTGGGGAGGACTCAGAGAGAGAGGACACATGTGGGGAGGACTCTGTGACAAAGGGCACCTGTTGGGAAGACTCTGTGAGGGAGTGCACCTATGGGGAGGACTTGTTGAGGGAAGGCACTTTGGGTACACTCGGTGAGTGAGGACACCTGTGGGGAGGACTCTGAGGGAAGGCACCTGTACGGAGGACTCTGAGGGAGGGCACCTGTGGGGAGGATTCTGATGGAGTAAACCTGTGGGTAGGAATGGGTCAGGGAGGGCACCTTTAAGGAGGACTCTGAGTGAGGGAACCTGTGTGTAGGACTCGGAGGTAGGACACATGTGGGAAGGACTCTGAGGGAAGAGAACTCTGGGGAGGAGTGGGTGAGGGAGGGTACCTGTGGGGAGGACTCTGAAGGAGGATACCTGTGGGGAGAACTCAGTGAGGGACAGCACCTATGGGGGTGACTCTGAGGGCAGCTGTGGGGTGGACTCTGAGGGAGGGCAGCTATGGGGTGGACTCTGAGGGAGGGCACCTGTGTGGAGGACTCTGAGGGAGAACAGCTGTGGGGAGGACTCTGAGGGATGGAACCTGTGGGGAGTACTCGATGAGGGAGGGCACCTTTGGGGAGGCACTGAGGGAGGGCATTTGATGGGAGGACTCTGAGGGAGGGCACCTGTTGGGAGGATTCTGAGGGAGGACACCTGTGGGGAGGACTTTGTTAGGGAGTATACCTGTGGGGAGGACTCTGAGGGAAGGCACCTGTATGGAGGACTCTGAGGGAGGGCACCTGTGGGGAGGATTCTGATGGAGTAAACCTGTGGGTAGGAATGGGTCAGGGAGGGCACCTTTAAGGAGGACTCTGAGGGAGGGAACCTGTGTGTAGGACTCGGAGGTAGGACACATGTGGGAAGGACTCTGAGGGAAGAGAACTCTGGGGAGGAGTGGGTGAGGGAGGGTACCTGTGGGGAGGACTCTGAAGGAGGATACCTGTGGGGAGAACTCAGTGAGGGACAGCACCTATGGGGGTGACTCTGAGGGCAGCTGTGGGGTGGACTCTGAGGGAGGGCAGCTATGGGGTGGACTCTGAGGGAGGGCACCTGTGTGGAGGACTCTGAGGGAGAACAGCTGTGGGGAGGACTCTGAGGGATGGAACCTGTGGGGAGTACTCGATGAGGGAGGGCACCTTTGGGGAGGCACTGAGGGAGGGCATTTGATGGGAGGACTCTGAGGGAGGGCACCTGTTGGGAGGATTCTGAGGGAGGACACCTGTGGGGAGGACTTTGTTAAGGAGTATGCCTGTGGGGAGGACTCGGAAAGAGAGGACACCTGTTGGGAGGACTCAGTGAGGGAGGGCTCCTTTTAGGGAGGATTTGGTGAGGGAGGGGACTTGCGGGAAGGATTCTGAGGGATGACACCTGTGGGTAGGATTCTTAGGGAGGACATCTGTGCGGAGGAATCTGAGTGAGGGTACCATTGGGGAGGACTCTAAGGGAGGACACCTTTTGGGAAGACTATGATGGAGGACACCTTTGAGGAGGACTCTGAGTCAGGGCACCTGTAGGGAGGACTTGGAGAGGGAGGACATCTGTGGGGAGGACTCTGCGGGAGGACATCTGGGGGGCGGAATCTGAGGAAGGGCACCTGTGGGGTTGACTCTGTGAGGGAGGGTACCTGTGGGGAGGACTCAGTAAGGGAGGGCAACTGTGCGGAGGAGTCTGTGAGGGAGGGCACCTGTGGGGATGACTCTGTGAGAAAGGGGACTGTGGGGGGAGGACTCTGAGGGGGCACATGTGGGGAGGACTCAGAGGGGGAGGGCACCTATGGGGAGGACTCAATAAGGGAGGGCTCCTTTGGGGAAGATTCGGTGAGGGAGGGGACTTGCTCGGAGGATTCTGAGGGAGGACACATGTGGGGAGGACTGGGAAAGGAAGGGAAACTGTTTGAGGACTCTGAGGGAGGGCACTTGTGGGGAGCACTCTGAGGGAGGACAGCTGTGAGGAGGACTCTGAGGGAGGACACCTGTGTGGAGGACTCTGAGGGATGACACATGTGAGGAGGACTCGGTGAGGGAGGGCACCTGTGGGGAGGAATCTGAGTTAGGGCACCTTTTGGGAGGACTTTAAGGGAGGTCACCTTTTGGGAGTATTCTGATGGAGGACACCTTTGAGGAGGACTCTGAGTCAGGGCACCTGTAGGGAGGACTTGGAGAGGGAGGACATCTGTGGGGAATACTCTGCGGGAGGACACCTGTGGGGAGGAATCTGAGGAAGGACACCTGTGGGGATGACTCTGTGAGGGAGGGCACCTGTGGGGAAGAATCTGAGGGAGATAGGTGTTTGTAGGACTCTGTGAGGGAGGGAACCTGTGGGGAGGACTTGGTGAGGGATTGCACCTGTGTTGAGGATTCGGTGAGGGAGAAACCTGTGGGGAGGACTCTGAGGGAGGACACCTTTGGGGAGAAAGGTGGGATGGCAGCTATGGGGAGTACCCTGTGAGGGAGGGCACCTTTGGGGAGGACTTTGAGAGAGGGCACCTATGTGGCGGATTCTGAGGGATGGCACCTGTGGGGAGGACTCTGAGAAAAGGCACCTGTGGGAGGACTCAGAGGAAGGGCACCTGTGGGGAGGACTCTGAGAGAGGGCACCTATGTGGCGGACTCTGAGGGATGGCACCTGTGGGGAGGACTCTGAGAGAGGGCACCTGTGTGGAGGATTGGGTGAGGGAGGGAACCTGTGGGGAGGACTCTTATGGAGGACACCTGTGGAGAGGACTAGGGCAACTGTGGGGATTACTCTGGGAGAGTTGGCACCTGAGTGGAGGACTCTGAGGGAGGGCACCTGTGGGGAGGACTCAGAGAGTGTGGGAACCTATGGGGAGAACTCGGAGTGGAAGGGCACCTCTGGGGAGGACTCTGTGAGGGAGGGCACCTGTGGGTAGGAAGCGGTGAGTGAGGACACCAATGGGGAGGACTCTGTGAGAGGAGACAAGTGGGGAGTTCTGGGTGAGGGAGGCACCTGTGGGGAGGATTCTGAGGGAGGACACATGTGGGGAGGACTCTCAAGGAGGGCACCTGTTAGAAGGATTCGTAGAGGGAGGATGACTGTAAGGAGGACTCTGAGGGAGGGCACCTGTGGGAAGGATTCGGTTACGGAGGGCACAAGTGGGGAGTACTCGGAGAGAGAGGTCACATGTGGGAGGACTCCGTGACAAAGGGCACCTGTCAGGAGGACTCTGCGAGGGAGGGCACCTATGGGGAGGACTCTGAGGGAAGGCACCTGTGCGGAGGACTCTGAGTGATGGCACCTGTTGGGTACACTCTGAAGGAGGTCACCTGCGGGGAAAACTCTGAGGCTGGGCACCAGTAGGAAGGACTTTGTGATGGAGGACATCTGTGTGGAGGACTTGGAGAGGAATGACACCTGTGGGGAGGACTCAGTGAGGGAGGACACCTGTGGGTAGGACACGGTGAGGGAGGACAACTGTAGGGAGATCTCTGTGAAGGAGGGCACCTGTGGGGAGGATTCTGTGAGGGAAGGCTCCATTGGGAGGATTCGGTGAGCGAGGGCACCTGTGGGAAGGGTTCTGAGGGAGGACACCTGTGGGTAAGATTCTGAGGGAGGACACCTGTGAGGAGGACTCTGAATGAGGGCACCTGTGGGGAGGACTCTGAGGGAGGACACCTGTGGGGAGGACTCAGTGAGGGAGGGCACCTGTAGGGAGGACTATGTGAGGGAGGGCACCTGTGGGTAGGACTCCATGAGGAAGGGCACTTCTGGGGAGATGGGGAGGACTTTGTGAGGGTGGATACCTGTGGGGAGGACTTGAAGAGGGAGGACACCTGTGGGTAAGGACTCCGTGAGAAACGACACCTAATGGGGACGACTCTCTGAGGGAGGACAGCTGTGGGGAGGACTATGTGAGGGAGGGCACTGTGGGTAGGACTTTGTGAGTGAGAGCAGGTGTGAGGAGGACTCTTAGGGAGGGCACCTGTGGGGAGGAATCAGAGAGGGAGCGCACCTGTTGGGGAGGACACTGTGAGTGAGGACACCTGTTGGGATGACTGGGTGAGGTAGGGCACTTGTGGGGAGGACTCTGTGAGTGATGCCACCTGTGGGGAGGACTTTGTGAGGAAGGGCACCTGTTGGGAGGACTGGAATAGTGAAGGCATCTGTGGGGAGGACTTGCTGAGAGAGGGCACCAGTGGGTAAGAAGCGGCGAGTGAGGACACCTGTGGGGAAGACTCTGATTGAGGACACCAGTGGCGAGGACTGGGTGAGGGAGGCACCTGTGGGGAGTACTCAGAGAGGGAGGTCACCTGTGAGGAGGACTTTGTCAGTGAGGACACTTGTGGGGAGGAATGGGAGAGGGAGGGCATCTGTGGGGAGGACTCTGTGAGGGAGGACAACTGTGGGGAAGACTCAGTGAGGGAGGGCTCCTGTGGGTATGAGTCTGTGAGTGAGGGCATCTTTGGGGAGGACTCTTAGGGAGGGCACCTGTGGGGAGGACTCTGAGGGAGGGCTCCTGATGGGAGGACTCAGAGGGAGGGCTCTTGAGGGGAGGTCTCGGTGAGGGAGGACACCTGTGGGGACGACTCTGTGAGGGAGGACACCTGTGAGGAGGACTCTGAGGAAGGGCACCTGTTGCGAGGACTGGGAAAGGGAAGGCACCTGTGGGGAGTACTTGGTGAGAGAGGGAACCAGTGGATAAGAAGCGTTGAGTGAGGACACCTGTGGGGAAGACTCTGAGGGAAGGCACTTGTGGGGAGGACTCTGAAGGAGGACACCTGTGGGGAGGTCTCTGAGAGAGGATACCAGTGGTGAGTACTGGGTGAGGGAGGCACATGTGGGGAGTACTCTGAGGGAGGTAACCTGTCAGGAGGATTGTGAGGGAGGGCAATTGTGGGAAGGACTTGGAGAGGGAGGGCACCCGTGAGGAGGACTCTGAGAGAGGACACCAGGGGCGAGGACTAGGTGAGGGAGGCACCTGTGGGGAGTACTCTGAGGAAGGACACTTGTGCGGAGGACTCGGTGAGGGAAAGCACCTGTGGGGAGGACTCTTAGGAAGGACACCTGTGGGGAGGACTCTGAGGGAGGGCATCTGTAAGGTGAACTCTGAGGTAGTGCAAATGTGGGGAGTACTCAGAGAGGGAGGGCACCCATGTGGAGGACTGGGTTAGTGTGGGCACCTGTGGGTAAGACTTGGTGAGCGAGGATACCTGTGGGGAGGATTCTGTGACAGAGGGCACCTATGGGGAGGACTCGGTGAGGGAGGTCACCTGTGGGGAGGATTCTGAGCGAGGACACCTATGGGGAGGACTCTGAAGGAGGGCACCTGTGGGAAGGACTCTGAGGAAGGACATCTGTGGGGAGGTCTCGGTGAGTGAGGGCACTTGTTGGTAGGACTCTGTGAGTGAGGACACCTGTGGGGAGGACTCTGAGGTAGGGCACCAGTTGGGTGGACTCTGAGGGAGGTCTCCTGATGGGAGGACTCAGAGGGAGGGCTCTTGAGGGGAGGTCCCGGTGAGGGAGGACACCTGTGGGGAGGACTCTGTGAGGGAGGACACCTGTGAGGAGGACTCTGTAAGGGAGGGCACCTGTGGGGAGGACTCTGAGGGAGGACACTTGTGGGGAGGACTCTGTGAGGGAGGGCACCTGTCAGGAGGATTCTGAGGGAGGTCACCTGTGGGTTGGATTCTGAGGGAGGACACCTGTGTGGAGGACTCTGAGTGAGGGTACTTTGGGGAGGACTCTGAGGGAGGACACCTATAGGGAGGAGTCTGAAGGTGGACACCTGTGAGGAGGACTCTGAATGAAGGCACCTTTGGGGAGGACTCTGAGGGAGGTCACCTGTTGGGAGGACTCTGATGGAGGGCACTTGTGGGAAGGACTTGGTGATGGAGGGCACCTGTAGGGAGGACTCTGTGAGGGAGAGCACCCTTGGGGAGGACTGTGAGGGAGGGTACTTATGGGGAGGACTCTGTGAGGAAGGATACCTGTGTTTAGCACTCTGGGGAGATGGGGAGGGCTTTGTGAGGGAGGATACCTGTGGGGAGATCTCGTAGAGGGAGGACACCTGTGGGTAAGGACTCGGTCAGAAACGACACCTACTGGGGAGGACTCTGTGAGGGAGGGCACTGTGGGTAGGACTCTGTGAGTGAGAGCAGGTGTGAGGAGGACTCTTAGGGAGGGCATCTGTGGGGAGGACTCGGAGAGGGAGGTCACCTGTGAGGCGGACTTTGTGAGTGAGGACACCTGTGGAGAGGAATGGGCGAGGGAGGGCACCTGTGGGGAGGACACAGTGAGTGAGGACACCTGTTGGGATGACTGGGTGAGGTAGGGCATCTGTGGGGAGGACTCTGTGAGAGAGGACATCTGTGGGGAGGACTTTGTGAGGGAGGATACCTTTAGGGAAAACTGGAGAGGAAGGACACCTGTGGGGAGGACTTTGTGAGGGAGGACAACTGTGGAAAAGACTCAGTGATAGAGGGCTCCTTTGGGTAGGAGTCTGTAAGTAAGGGCACCTGTTGGGTAGACTTGGATAGAGAGGTCACCTATCGGGAGGACTTTGTGAGTGAGGACACCTGTGGGGAGGAATTGTAGTGGGAGGGCACCTGTTGGATGACTGGGTGTTGGAGGGCATCTGTGGGTAGAACTCTGAGGGAGGACACATGTGGGGAGGACTCTGAGGGAGGGCACCAGTGGGTAAGAAGTGGTAAGTGAGGACACATGTGGGGAAGATTCTGAGGGAGGGCACTTGTGGGGAGGATTCTGAGGGAGGACACCTGTGGGGAGGACTCTGAGAGAGGACACCAGTGGCAAGGACTGGGTGAGGAAGGCACCTGTGGGGAGTACTCTGAGGGAGGGCACTGGTGGGGAGGATTCTGTGAGGGAGGGAACCTGTGTGGAGGATTCAGTGAGGGATTGCACCTGTGTTGAGGACTCGGTGAGGGAGAAACCTGTGGGGAGGACTTTGAGGGAGGACACCTTTGGGGAGGACTTGGTGTGGGAGGGCAGCTCTGAGGAGGACTCTGTGAGGGAGGGCACCTGTGGGGAGGACTCTGAGGAAGGGCACCTGTGGGGAGGGCTCTGAGAGATGGCACCTGTGTGGAGGACTCTGAGGGAGGGCACCTGTGGGCAGGAGTCTGAGAAAGGGCACCTGTGTGGAGGACTGGGTGAGGGAGGGAACCTGTGGGGAGGACTGGGTGAGGGAAGGCAACTGTGGGGAGGACTCTGTGAGAGAGGGTACCTGAGGGGAGGACTTTGAGGAAGGGCACCTGTGGGGAGGACTCTTAGGGAGCACCTGTGGGGATGACCCAGTGAGGGAGGACACCCGTGGGGAGAACTCAGTGCGGGAGGGCACCTGTGGGAAGGACTTCTAGGGAGGACACCTGTGGGGAGGACTTTGTTAGGGAGGGCACCTATAGGGATGACTGGGTGGGGGAGGGCTCCTTTGGGGAGAACTCTGTGAGGGAGAGCACCTGTGCGGAGGACTCTGGAGGGCCCCTTGGGGAGGATTCAGAGAGGGAGGGAACCTCTGGGGAGAACTCAGAGAGGGAGGTCACTTGTGGGGAGGACTGGGTTAGGGAGGGCACCTGTGGGGTGACCCAGTAAAGGAGGACACCCGTGGGGAGGACTCAGTAAGGGAGGGTACCTTTGGGGAGGACTCTAGGAAGGACACCTGTAGGGAGGATTTTGTGAGGGAGGATACCTGTTTGGGTGGACTCAGTTAAGGAGGACATCTGTCAGGAGGACTCCGTGAGGGAGTACACATGTGGGGAGGACTCTGTAAGGGAGGGCTCCTTTGGGGAGGTTTCGGTGTGAGAGGGAACTTGCAGAGAGGATTCTGAATGAGGACACTTGTGAGGAGGACTCTGATGGAGGGCACCTGTGTGGAGGACACCTGTGGGTAGGAAGCAGTGAGTGAGGACACCTGTGGGGAGAACTCTGAGAGAGGACACCAGTGGAAAGATCTGGATGAGGGAAGCACCTGTGGGGCGACTCTGAGGGAGGGCATCTGTGGGAAGGACTCTGAGGGAGGACACATGTGGGAAGGATTCTGAGGGTGGGCCACTGTGGGGAGGACTCTCAGGGAGGGCACCTATGAGAAGGACTCGTAGAAGGACAGCTGTGCGGAGGATTCGGTTAGGGAGGGCATAAGTGGGGAGGATTCTGAGGGCATAAGTGGGGAGGACAATGGAGGGGAGGACTCTAGGGAGGACTCTGTGAGTGAGGGCACCTGTGGGAAGGACTCTGAGGGAGGGAACTTGTGGGGAGAATTCTGATGGAGGGCACCTGTGGGGAAGACTTGGTGAGTGAGGGCACCTGTGGGGAGGACTCTATGAGTGAGGGCACCTGTGGGGAGGACTCTGAGGTAGGGCACCTGAGGGAAGATTCTGAGGGACGACATCTGTGGGGAGGTCTTAGTGAGGGAGGACACCTGTGGGGAGGACTCTGTGAGGGAGGGCTCCTTTGGGAAGGATTCGGTGAGGGAGGGCACCTGTGGGGAGGATTCTGAGGGAGGACACCTGTGGGTAGGATTCTGAGGGAGGACACCTGTGGGGAGAACTCGGAGAGGAAGGACACCTATGGGGAGGACTCGGTGAGGGAGGGCACCTGTGGGTAGGATTCTGAGGGAGGACACATGTGGGGAGACTCGCTGAGAGAGGGCACCTGAGGGTAGGACTCTTAGTGAGGACACCTGTGGGGAGGACTCTGAGGGCGGGCACTTGTAAGGAGAACTCTGAGGGAGGGTAACTTTTGGGAGTACTCAGAGACGGAGGGCACCAGTGGGGAGGACTTGGTGTGGGTGGGCACCTGTGGGTAGGACTCGGTGAGCGAGGACACCTGTGGGGAGGACTCTGTGACAGAGGGCACCTGTGGGGAGGACTCGGTGAGGGAGGACACCTGTGGGCAGGTCTTTGAGGGAGGACACCTGTGGGTAGCACTTAGTGAGGGAGGCACCTGTGGGGAGGACTTTGTGTGAGGGCACTTGTGGGGAAGACTCTGAGGGAGGACACCTGAGGGTAGGACTCTGTGAGGGAGAAAACCTGTGTTGAGGACTCGGTGAGGGAGAAAACTGTTGGGAAGTCTCTGAGGGAGGACACCTGTGGGGAGGACTTGCTGAGGGAGGACACCTGTGCGGAAGATTCTGAGGGAGGGCACCTATGGGGAGGACTCATTGAGGGAGTGCACCTGTGGGGAGGACTCTGAGGGAGGACACCTGTGGGGAGGAATCTGAGGGAGGGCACCTGTGGGGAGGACTTGGAGAGGGAGGGCAACTGTGGGTAGGAATTGGTGAGTGAGGACAGCTTTGGGGAGGACTCTGTGAGGGAGGGCACCTTTGGGGATGACTCTATGAGAGTGGGCACCTGTGGGGAGGACTCGGTGAGGTTGGGCAACTGTGAGGAGGAGTTTGTGAGGGAGGGCACCTGTGGGGATGACTCGGTGAAGGAGAGCAACTGTGGGGAGGACTTTGCGAGGCAGGACACCTTTGGGGAGGACTTGGAGAGGGATGGCACCATTGGGGAGGACTTGGTGAGTGAAGACACCTGTGGGGAGGACTGGGTGAGGAAGGGCTCCTGTGGGGAGGACTCTGTTAGGGAGAGAACCTGTGGGGAGGATTCTGAGGGAAGACACCTGTGGGGAGGACTCTGAGGGATGGCACTTGTGGGGAGGACTCTGAGGGAGGGAACCTGTTGGGAGTTCTAGTTAAGGGAGGGAACCTGTGGGGAGGATTCTGAGGGAGGACAATGGTGGGGAGGACTCTTTGGAGGCACAAGTGGGGAGGACTCGGAGAGGGAGGACACCTGTAAGAAGGACTTTGTGAGGAAGGACACCTGTGGTGAGGACGAGTTGTGTGTCGAGGGGCAAGGATGTTGTGTGTGGCATGCCTGTGGATGGATGTGAATTTGTGGAGATGAAAGTGTTTTGCGATTGTGGGTCATAGAAGAACAGCTTCATATTCACGTGTGCCCATTATGTGGATTTGCCTGTGGAGGCGGGGAGGTGTGTCTGTATGGCTGTGGATCCTGTGTCTAGGGCAGGCGTGTAGGGTGCCCAGTGTAAATGAGGGCACGAGGCAGGCCTGTATCCATCCATGCGTGTGCCCGCGGTGCCTGTGTGCTGGGAAGGAGGGACATCAGGTGTCCTCGTCAGCTCCCACCCAGCCCCCAGGCCCTCCATCCTCTGCCTTTTGGTCTAAGAGACCAGAGCCTTCCGGCGGCTGCGACCTGTGCTGCTGATACCCAGACCCCATCAGAGCCCCCACTCCCGTGTGGCGGGAGGGCAGGGGAGGCAGCACCGGTGTGGACACAGGGTGAACCCCACGGAGGAAGACCCGTGGCTCAGGAGCAGGCGCTGGCCCAACCGGGCCACTCCCGCCGCCTTCGCCCGCGCAGAGCCTGGGAGCAGCCTCACCGCCAACGCGTGCCCCAGTGACCTTTGTCAGCGTGAAAACACTCCAACCTGGGAAGGAGTTTTGTGAGTTTATTTGAGCCAAACTGTGGACATGCGCCGGGAAGCAGAACCACAGCGGACTGAGGTCACGCTCCGGAGAATGGCGGGTCCATCTGTGTTCATACATTGCCATCAGAGGAGGGGCACGGGTGGGTACATGAAATCCACTGGTGATAGACTGAGAGGCGGGAGAAAGCAAAGCGGGAAACCCTGGGATTGGGTAAAAAGTAAAATGATGGGCACGTCCTTAGGTGGGCGCAGGGACAATTAACACGGTAATGAAGGACTTTGTGGTCTCTGTCCTGGCGCCCAGCACATCAGGTTGTGCCCCAGCGGCTCCGGGGAAAGGGAAGGTACAAGCTACCAGACACTTCAAGGGTGTGTTATCACTGATGCAAAAAGATGACTCCGGGAAGGTAAAGGTTGACCTTGTCAGGGAAGGTGACCTAGGAGGTGACTGCACCATCACTGCTTTAGTTAAGGTTTCATTTCACACCATCCTTGTGGTTCCTTTAGGACTGAGTCTGCAAGACCGCCATGCAGGCCGCCCTGAGCTGTCAGGTCCGCACGTGGCCCCTTCCGTCCAGTCTGGAAGAGGGTCTCAGCGGGATCTGACGAGGATGGCAGTCTGACCTCAGCCAGCACCCGCCCCGCCTCCAGGAAGGCGCGGAATGCACTTCTGCAGCAGCCCGCAGACTCCGACACCAGTCCGGGGAAACAGGGCTGTGAGCCGCTGACGGGGTCTTGGCTAGTCTGCACCGTCTGTCCTTCCGAGGGGAGCACTGGGCCTGCACCACAAGCCCCCTTTGCGGGGAGCAGCCGACCCTCCTAAATGAAGGCAGAGAGAACCATCGGAAATCGCCGGGAGACCGCTGTGCCCGAGCTGTGGCTTGCTGAGGCCAGGGCTTCCGCTCAGAGGAGGCTTTGAGGAGAATAACCCATGGCCGGTGAGTGCCTTTCCCGGCGCAGACCCCAATCCTCCGGGCCGCAGAGGCCCGGCTGCGGGGGTGGGGGGTCAGCACCAGTGCTGGGTCTGTGCCCCAGGGTTATGAGCTTCTCCACGCCTTCGGACATGGGCTCACAGTCTGGTTGGGGACGAGGCCTGAGCTCTGGTGGGCAGGGTGGGCCTAAAGCTTGTCAAAGGCCAGACAGGTGGTCACAGACCTCTGTCGGGGTCAGGCTCCCTCTTATTGACCCCAAGTCGATCTTGAGGAGGCTTTTGAGAAGGGAAGTGCTGGCAGGGCAGAGGGAGTTTCAGATGAGCATGGGTGGGGGAGAGACGATCCATCCCCTTGGGGGACAGGGCTCCCCTGAGCTCCCCTGGGGCCTCTCCCTGCCCCGCCATCACGCCCCTGAGCCGTCCGTCTCTCTGGCACCCGTTGGCCAGGACCAGGGAAGGCCCAGCTCCCACAGGGCAGACAGCTTCCCAGGGCCCAGCCCACATGTCCCGGGCCTCCATCAGGGCCCAGGGCGCCCTCTGGAGGCGCTCTGTGCGGCCTCAGGGTTTGGGGCTGCCCGGAGTGAGGCCTCCCTGGGCCAGGGCCCTGGGTCGGCTCCTTGTCTGCTGGCAACTCCTATGAGAGAAGAATGTCTGTCTGGGCCACAGACCTGGACTCCCTTGTCCTGGTGGGGGCGCTGGGCCTGCCAGACAGGCGCCGCAGAGGGGTTCCTGGCTCTTGCCTCCCAGGACAATGCCTAAGGCGGGGGAGAGCGGGAGGAGGGACGAGCGTTCAGAGGAGACGCGGGGGCTGGAAAGCAGGGAGCCATCCATGGGGTCAGCTCTACTGTCTCTCCCCGTGACTCTACGGTCAGTGTCCCCACAGGAGGGGTGGAGGGTCAGGGCGGGGCGTCCGGAGGCATCGGCGAGAGTTCGGCGCGTGCCCCAGGGCCATGCCCCACGCTCCTCTGCCAGGCCATCCCGTCCAGCGCGCAGAGGGGGGATGCGGGGTCTGGGCCCGGGTCAGGTGAGGGCTGGCGGAGAGCAGCACTGGGCCGAGCGGCGTGAAGGGGAGCGATGCCCCTGCAGGGAGGCCCTAGAGGCAGGTGAGGCCTGAAGGCCACGCAGAGCAGCCTCCTGTGTCCGCCTCCCCTCCTCCTGCTGTGTCCACCTCCCCTCCTCCTGCTGTGTCCGCCTCCCCTCCTCCTCCTGTGTCCACCTCCCCTCCTCCTGCTGTGTCCGCCTCCCCTCCTCCTGCTGTGTCCACCTCCCCTCCTCCTGCTGTGTCCGCCTCCCCTCCTCCTGCTGTGTCCACCTCCCCTCCTCCTGCTGTGTCCACCTCCCCTCCTCCTGCTGTGCCCGCCCCCTCCTCCTGCTGTGCCCGCCCCCCTCCTCCTCCTGTGCCCGCCCCCCTCTTCCTGCTGTGCCCGCCCCCTCCTCCTGCTGTGCCCGCCTCCCCTCCTCCTGCTGTGTCCGCCCCCCCTCCTCCTGCTGTGCCCGCCCCCCTCCTCCTGCTGTGCCCGCCTCCCCTCCTCCTCCTGTGCCCGCCCCCCCCTGCTGTGCCCGCCCCCCTCCTCCTGCTGTGCCCGCCTCCCCTCCTCCTGCTGTGCCCGCCCCCCTCTTCCTGCTGTGCCCGCCCCCTCCTCCTGCTGTGCCCGCCTCCCCTCCTCCTGCTGTGCCTGCCTCCCCTCCTCCTGCTGTGTCCGCCCCCCCTCCTCCTGCTGTGCCCGCCCCCCTCCTCCTGCTGTGCCCGCCTCCCCTCCTCCTCCTGTGCCCCCCCCCCCCCCCCCTGCTGTGCCCCCCCCCCTCTTCCTGCTGTGCCCGCCCCCCTCTTCCTGCTGTGCCCGCCTCCCCTCCTCCTGCTGTGCCCGCCTCCCCTCCTCCTGCTGTGCCCGCCCCCCTCTTCCTGCTGTGCCCGCCTCCCCTCCTCCTGCTGTGTCCACCTCCCCTCCTCCTGCTGTGCCCGCCTCCCCTCCCAGAGGGACCACTTCCTGGACAACAGGCCCAGGAGGGTCTGCAGACAGCGGCGGAGTCCCAGCTGCTGTGAGAGCCTGGCAGCAGGAAGAGGCTTCCGATGCTGGGCCTGCGGCCGAGGACCTTGGCCTTCTCCCCGGTGGTGGTGGTGGTGGTGGTGGTGGTGTTCTTCAATACATTTTTATTGAGTTCAGAGGGAGAGGGAGAGACACATCCATGATGAGAGAATCATGTACCGGCTGCCTCCTGCACGCCCCCCACTGGGGACGGAGCCCACACCCGGGCAAGTGCCCTGACCGGAATGGAACCCTGACCTCCTGGCTCATGGTGGACGCTCAGCCTGGTTCTCTGCAATGGCAGTGAGAGCAGAGGCGGCGGGAGCAGACGTCCTACAGTGAGAAAGCTTGGAGGGGTCACTCCGGTGACCCGTCCCGGAGCTCCCCCCCCACGCCATGGGTGCGACCCCTGGGCCCAGCTAGGGTCTGGGAGGAGAGGGGCTGGGGCACCCTCTCACCCCCTGCAGACCGCACGCTCTCCCACAGGAGGCCCGGAGAGGCTCAGGTGGAGCCGCCGTGCAGAGCGGCCTGCGGTGGGAAGGGGCGCCGGCTCCTGCGTGGGGAGCAGCCGGCCGCCCCGACACCGCGCCCTGCGCCTGGGCGGGGCAGCGCCTGGGCACCCGCAGGCCCTGCCAGCCTCCACGCTCCCTCCCTCCGGGCAGCCTCCGCTCCCCTCGGCCGCCCAAGCCGAGCGGCCGGGAGCCAGAGGCCAGCTCCGTCCCCGCAGGCGGAGGCGGGGGCACTGCCCGCTGTGGGCTCGGTCCGGGGGGCCGGGGGGCGTGCAGGAGGCAGCCACACCATCCCCCCTCCTCACAGTCTCCCTCTCCTCCCTCCGCTCTGAGGCAGGAAGATGACTAAGAGATGACCACGATGCCGCCGGCCAGCCGGGGGCTGGGGAGCTGCTGGGCTCGGCCGCGCCAGGTCTCCCCGCCGGTGCTCGGACTCCACTGCCAGGCCTTCCCCGCAGGCTCCGACCACTGTGCTTCCTGGGTTTGAATGGGTGTTGGGTGGAGTGGGGTGAGGAGTGGGATGGGGTGTTGGGGTGGAGTGGGGTGGGGTGGATTGTTGGGGTGGGGTGGGGTGCAGGGTGGGGTGGGGTGGGGTGGATTGTTGGGGTGGGGTGGGGTGCAGGGTGGGGTGGGGTGGATTGTTGGGGTGGGGAGGGGTGCAGGATGGGGTGGGGTGGATTGGTGGGGTGGGGTGCAGGGTGGGGTGTTGGGATGGGGTGGGGTGCAGGGTGGGGTGGGGTGGGGTGCAGGGTGGGGTAGATTGTTGGGGTGTGGTGGGGTGGATTGTTGGGGTGGGGTGGGGTGGATTGTTGGGGATGGGGTGGGGCGCAGGGTGGTGTGAGGCGGGGTGGGGTGCAGGGTGGGGTGGGGCAGGGTGGGGTGCAGGGTGGGGTGGGGTGGGGTGCAGGGTGGTGTGGGGTGGGGTGGGGTGCAGGGTGGGGTGGGGTGGGGTGGATTGTTGGGGTGTGGTGGGGTGGATTGTTGGGGTGGGGTGGGGTGGGGTGGATTGTTGGGGTGGGGTGGGGCGCAGGGTGGGGTGGGGCGGGGTGGGGTGCAGGGTGGGATGGGGTGGGGTGCAGGTGGGGTGGGGTGGGGTGCAGGGTGGGGTGGGGTGGGGTGGATTGTTGGGGTGTGGTGGGGTGGATTGTTGGGGTGGGGTGGGGTGCAGGGTGGGGTGGGGTGGGGTGGGGTGCAGGTGGGTGGGGTGCAGGGTGGGGTGGGGTGGATTGTTGGGGTGGGGTGGGGCGCAGGGTGGGGTTGGGCGGGGTGGGGTGCAGGGTGGGGTGGGGTGCAGGTGGGGTGGGGTGGGGTGGGGTGCAGGTGGGTGGGGTGCAGGGTGGGGTGGGTGTGGGAGAGCCTTTGGAGAGCTGCTGTATCAGGGAGAGCCTGGCCTCTGACAGGGCCCAGCTTTGATCTCCTTTGAAGGGATGAAAGGGCGCGGGCACAAAGGGAGGGGGGCAGAGACAGGAGAGAAACAGATGTGTGACCGGGAGCTGGTGAGAGGAGTGGACGGGAGTGTGAGGGAGGGAATCCCGTGGGGGGGGGGCGGGGAGCAGGGTCAGGTCTTGGGGCCCAGCTTTCAACCTCTTATGCCCAGGAATCAAACTGTGGATAGAGCCGTCTGGCCCTCACTGCCATGGCCCTCACTGCCATGGCTCTGTGCCCCGTGGCACCTCCCTCAGGCTGCTCCTGCCTGGCTGCTGGGATGGCCAATGGCACAGGTCTCCCTGAAGGCAGTATACCGGTTCCAGTGTGGATTGACCAGTTACCAGTTACTGATGCGGATTGACCAGTTACAGATGCGGATTTTGTCATCAAAGAAAACAATAATTTCAGGAGAAACATCAAAAGTGCTTTATTCAAAGCAATGTCCATTGCTAGCTAGGCATTTCCCCATCTTTCAGATAATTTGTGGGAACCGTCCCAATAGAACTTTTTTTGTTTTGAGGCAAACCATTCAGAGACCCAATTTTCCACTTCTTACATTTTGGAGTGCTGCTCAGACAGTGTGTGTGCCATCGATCGGAATAAGTGGCCATCTGAAGGAGCAAGGGCTGGTGAACACGGCGGGTGGGTTAATACTTCCCAGGCAAGATCTTTTAATGTGTCTTTAACTGGTTTTGAAGTGTGTGATGGTGCATCATCACGAAACAAAATTACTTTGCCGTGTCTTCTGGCCCATTCTGGTGGTTTTATGATGAAAGTGTGGTTCAAATTGATTATTTGTTGTCGGTAGCGATCAGTGTTAACGGTTTCACCTGGTTTTAGAAGCTCATATACACCACACCTCCCTGATCCCACCAAAGCAGGGCAGTGTCTTCTTTCCGATGCGATTTGCAGTCGATGTTGATGGATCAACCCATGATTTTGTGCGTTTGGGATTCTCAAAATAAATCCACTTTTCACCGTCAGTCACAATTTGATGCAAAAAAGACTTCCTTTTGTGCCGTTGAAGCAATGTTCACTGATGACTTCGGTTTTCCATTTGTCTTTCATTCAGTTGATGTGGCACCCGTTTCCCTTCTTTAAAATCCCATTGCTTGTAAACGATTGGAAATTGCTGAGCAACGTTTAATCTTTCTGAAAGGTGTTTTTGAGTTTGACACGCATCTTCACCCAATAATGCTTGTAATCATTGGTCTTCAAACTTTTTCGGTTGACCTGGACGTTCTTTGTCTCTCACATCGAAATCATCACTGTTAAAGCATGTAAACCAGCGTTCACAAGTGTCTTGAGATGGAGCATGTTCACCAGAAGCTTCCTGAAGTATTCAGCAGTACTTGTCTTCAAAACAAAGTAATGAATTAAAACTCCCCGCAAATGCTCTTTTTTTTTTTTTTGGCACGAAATTCAACATTTTTAAGTGTAAAAATATTTGTGATGTTAACACCTTCAGCAAATTTGACATATGAAGTTTGGAAACTTGCTGTCAATACAACAAAATAGCATACATACCAAATCGCATATATATCAACATATGTGTAGCTCCATCCATTGAAAAAAATCCGAGTTATTAGCCAGTATCTGGTACATAGATATTTGTATTGATTTTAGAGAGGAAGGGAGAGGGGAAGCGAGAGAAACAACGATGAGAGAGAATCACTGACCCGTGGCCTCCTGCACGCCCCTCACTGGGGATCAAGTCTTCACCAGGCACGTGTCCTGCCTGGGAATCGAACCCTGGCCTCCTGGTTCCCAGTTAATGTTGAACCACTGAGCCATGCCGGCCAGGCAAGCTCTCTTTGGAGCAACCTAAGTTCTGAGATTGGGGCGGGGGTGGCCAAAGGCGGTCCGGGACCCTCTCCAGTTCCTCCGGCAGGTCCCGGGGTGCAGTGCTGCCAGTACCTCGATAGGGTCCACCTCAGAGGCGGGGGCGAGAGGACTAGGGCCTCCTGCTTGGCGAGGGGCAGCCTGGGGCCGGCACCTCGCAGGCCAGCTCCGCTCCAGCCTGTCTCACGGGAAGGAAGGGCACACCTCCTGCAGAGTTCAGGAGCCAGCGGACGCCATGCCGAGTTGGCTCCTGAGCAAATTCGCCCTCAATTGCATCCCAGGGGGCGGGGGAGGGAGGGGGAGCTGGGGGGGAAAAGGGGGGAGGGGAGGATAATGCCAGCCCGACACCCCTGTTGTGTCTGTAGCTCTGCAGCCGTGCAGGGGCCCCACTGACTGACAGCCCAGCTGCCGGCTGGATCACAGTGACGTCTGCCGGAGCGCAGCTGGGCCGCCAGGCAGCGGTCCTGTGGGCGGGCCGGCGTGAGGCCCCTGCTGCCCCCAGCCTTTCCGAGCTGCCCTGCTGTCTGAGGTGCCCGTGCCCCCCTTCGTCCCCTCCACCCTCAGGGCCACTCCTGCCCCGACCCGGCCTCTCCTTCACCCTGTGCCTCCTGGGACGCTCTCGTCGTCCAGTCTCATCTCGGGCCTCAAGGCCGAGGCCGAGCGACCTCGAGCAGGGGCCCGAGAAGGCGGCAGGCAGAAGGAGCTGGGCTGGGCTCCCTGCCGGCACAGGGACCGCCTGGGTGGGAGGCGGGGCGCGGAGCACCCGACAAGGCAGCCGCCCGGTGCTGGCTGGAGGACCCCGGCCCTGGGTGCGCACAGTGCGGGCAGCAGGGCGGAGGTTACTGTTTGGTTTATCAGCAGGTGGAGAGGCCTGAGAAAGCAGGACCTGGGCAACTGTGGCTCCCGGAGAGCCAGGCCCCTCCCAAGGGGCGTGGACACAGGAGTGCCCCCGGCTCCTGGCGAGCGGAGGAGAGAGGGCGGGGAGAGCCTGCGCTGCCCGATGTGGGGCAGCTGTGCCGCCCCAGCGGAGGGGGGCGGCGGACGGAGTGCGGGAACTGTCTGGCGCCGGGAGCACTGGTGTGGAGCGCTTTCCCGGGACATGGCCAAGGCCCGCCAGCACCCAGAGCACAGCGCGCTTTGCTCGGAAGGCACCGGCGTGTCCCAGGCGCAGGCGCAGGCGCAGAGCTGGGTGACGCACCAGCACACGTGGGGCCCTTTTCTGGGGACAAGAGCCAGCAGAAGCCTCCACACGTGCCCAGGAGCCAGGGAGCAAATCGGAGGTGTGTGCTCAGGTGTGTGCTCAGTCGGCTTGTGGACGGAAGGGTCCTGGGTTCAATTCCCGTCAAGGGCACATGCCCAGGTTGTGGGCTTGATCCTAGTGTGGGATGTGCAGGAGGCAGCTGATCAATTATTCTCTCTCATCATTGATGTTTTATCTCTCTCTTCCTCTCTGAAATCAGTGAAAATCATATATAATAAAAGCCTAATATGCAAATTATTCCCTCGGGTAGTCAGTCATAGGACCTGGAGACGGGAGTTCAATCGTTGGCTGTGACATGCACTGACCACCAGGGGGCAGCGCGGAACACGTCAGGTGGCGTTGGCACCAGGGCACCGGCAGTGAAGGTGCTTTGGCCCTGATGGGCCCCGACAGAGCAGGACCGCAGTGGGCGGGCGGAGCAGGTGAGCGGGCTGCGCCAGGCCAAAGTGGGTGCGAGTGGCCCGATTGCCTCCTGATCGCCCAGCTGATCGCCACGCAGGCCCTGATCACCCCGTTGGGGCGGGGCCTCGAGAGGTACAGCGACCACCTCCCGCATGGCGCCGGGTTGACCTCCTCCAGGGTGATGGGTGCGGTGAGAAGGCGTGCGGGAAGAGCTCGCTCTCACTGCCCTGCTACCTCCCCCAGGACCCAGGGCTTGCTGCTAGGAAAGCCCCTTGCACTCCTGGGCCACTAGGAGCCCGCCCGCCCCCGGCCTCTTCCGGGTGAGGGGCCAGCCGCTGGGACCACAGGGCAGGGCAGGCTCTGGTGGGTGCGGCCAGGAGCCGGTCTGCACGGCCAGCCGGAGAGAGCGCCTGCCGCCCAGCTTCCATGTGGCGCTGCTGGCAGCCCGGAGGCTCGCACTGCGCCCGGCCGCAGGGTCTGGCTGCCCCAACGCACCTCTGTGTGGGGACTCGGGCGCCGTGACCCAGGTGGAGGGGGCATGCGGGGCCCAGGGGCCCGGGTGCTGCCCAGGCCCAGAGGTCAGCTGGGACCTGCCCTTCCATGCCAGACGCTCGCGCTTCCATCGCCGGCCAGGCCTGGGACCGCACCCATGTCCGAATTTGGTGCACCGGCCTCTAGTTTACTTTAAACAGTAGTGACATCATGGAGGGTGAGAGATTGGTGACCTCACTACACCCAAGAGGACCATCCCCATGCAATGTGTCCAGCTGCCCTGCGGACGCGGCTGTGGGTGGCCGGGCATCATCACGGAGCAGCCCAGATGCAGCTGCCACAGCGTCAGAGCCAGCAAGGGCCAGCCCAGTGGCAGTGCTCGGCTAGGCCTCTCTGTGGTGCTGTGTTCCAGCAGGAAGGATGCATGGCCCTGGGACCAGGGATGGGAGCAGGGGTGGCTCTACTCCCCACCACGCTGATGACTCAATGGGGAAACTGTGCCCCCATTCCCAGCCCTGAGACCAGGCCCTTGGCAGGGGGACTGGTTCTGGTCAGCAGGTGGAGGCCTGGCTGTGCTCAGACTTGTGCTTCTGTTTTTTTGTTGTTGTTGTTTATAATATACTAGAGGCCTGGCGCACAAAATTAGTGCGTGGAGGGGTTGGGGGAGGGCGTGTGTGTCCCTCAGCCCAGCCTGCACCCTCTCCAATCTAGGACCCCTTGAAGGATGTCCAACTGCCTGTGTAGGCCCTATTTCAGGATCAGGCCTAAACAGGCAGTCGGACATCCCTCTCACAATCCAGGACTGCTAGCTCCCAACTGCTCACTTGCCTGCATGCCCAATTGCCTCTAACTGCCTTCCCCTACTGGGGGCGACCATCATGGGTGTTGGAGTGATGGTCAATTTGCATATTACCTCTTTATTCAATAGGATTTTTATTGATTTCAGAGAGGAAGGGAGAGGGAGAGAGAAACATCAATGATGAGAATCATGGATCAGTTGCCTCCTACATGTCCCACACTGGGGATCGATCCCACAACCCAGACCTGAGTGGGAATCGAACTGTGACTTCCTGGTTCATAGGTTGATGCTCAGCCACTGAGCCACGCCAGTCGGGCTGGGCTTCCGCTTTAATGGTGACTGGACACTGGGCCTGGGAAGGGGGCGATGGTCAGGCCCTGACCACTGAGGAGTGGGAATGTGGGTCAGCGCCAGGTAAGCAGCCGGGTCTGCGCTGAGGCGCCACTGAGTGAGGCTGGGAAAGGGCGTTGGGTCCAGCTGTGGCCCTAAGACCTGCCCATGCAGCACCCAGGCTGAGGGGTTTGCTGAACACAGAGAAGCTGGCCCGTGTGCAGGGTGCGCTGTGGACTCTGGGCCCACACTGCAACCTCGCGCCCCACCCCCACCCCCACAGAGCGTTGGCGCTGAGACCACGCCCCAGGCTGTCCTGCCCGGCTGTGGCAGCGCCCAGTGCCTCGGGGCCAGCACCCAGAGCCTCTCCCGCCCACCCCTCCTGCCCTCCCCCATCAGACTACCCCATGGGCCAGGCTCTCTGCTCCTGCCCCTCCTGCCCCCTCCTCGGTGCCCCCAAGGACTCGGCAGGTCGAATTCCTCTTGCACCCCTGCTTGGGAGGCCTGAATGGACACACCAGCCTCAGATCCCCCTCCCTCAGAGTCGCTGTGTCCAGTCCTCTGCGTCTGGCCTGGGCCGTCCGTCCTCATGAGGAGTCTCCTCCTCCTTCCTCTCGTCCAGACATCTGCCATGGACCCTCTGCAGTCCTCCCTGAGGTCTAGCCTAGAGCCACCTCGCTTTTCAAGTTGTACCTGCCTGGCCCGGCGGCACGGCTCAGCGGTTGCCGACCCATGACCACGGTTCGATTCCGGCCAGGGCACAGGCCCAGATTGCGGGCTCCATCTCCAGGGTGGGGCGTGCAGGAGGCAGCCGGTGCGATTCTCTCTCAGCATTGGTGTTTCTGTGTCTCTCTCCCTCCTCTCTGTCATCGATAAAAACATCACCAGTACAAAGCAACCAACAATTGTACCTGCCTGGGCAGACTCCTGGCCCAGAAACCTGGCCCGAAATGGGGGCCGTGCTGGCGTGGCCTCAGGTAGCGCCTTGGGGGTGTGGAGCAGGGCCTGGGAGGAGCTTGGATCAGCCTCTGCTAGTCTCTGCCCCCAAGCCTCCGGCAGCCCCGCCCCCATCCCAGCCTGGGTTCAGCGCGTGCTCCGGGCCCCTCTGCGTGTGGGAAGAATGGATGATGCCAATGCCTTGTACGCAGCTGCCCTGCGGCAGTCCTGGGTGCTGGGCAAACCCTCCTGCCAGCAGCGGCTCCAAGATGGAAGCAGTTTCCCGTCCTGGGCGGCTGGCCGGGCCAACCCCACAGCCTTCCTGGCGCCCCAGTCGCGTGGCCCGGGTTCGGGAGGTAGAGGTCTCCATCCTGACGCCTCCTGCCCACGCAGTGGTGGAGGTGGGCTCCTCTCCTCTTTGTGCCTCTTGAATGCTAAGCTCAGCCAGGCTTTCCCTCCGCCCCAGACAGCCGTGAGGGGCCCTGAGGGGTCGGGAGGGGTCGGGAGGAGGCACAGGCGGAGCTGCTGGGCCTGGTTGGCAGGGGAAGAGGGTGGAGCAGCGGGCAGGGGTGGGGGCTGCAGCTCCAGCTGGGCTGGGGTCCTCTGTGCCCACCCCCCTGCCCGAGGGCTGTGCGCGCCAGGCTGGGCAGCAGGCAGAGTGGGCGGGAGACGGCGCTGGTGGGATCAGGCGGCTGCAGCTGTCCCCTCCGCTCACAGCCGTGTCGGATGTCCGGCTGAGTGGGCCAGTGCTCAGGGGGCGCCGCGGCTCCCACGACTTACCACATGGCGACTTCCAGCCCCTCCTCGGCCTCGGGCCCGCCCCCCTCTTCCACGGGGCTCTGCTGAGGCTGTGGGTCTTGGTGTTGGAGGAGCTCTGGGGGGGCGGCCATGGCTTCTCCTCGGCAAATACCAGGGTCTGCGTGCTCTCCCTCCTCCCCCCTGGCTCCCTGGAAACAGTTCTCCCTCACCCTCTCGGAGGCAGAGCCTGAGCGGGCCCTCGGGAGTACCTGCCTGATGCTGTGTGGCCCCAAGTGACAGCTGACACCGACTCAGGACACCAGCCTGAGAGCTCAGGGCTCCTGGCTGCTCCCGGTGGCCGGGCTGAGAGGCACCGCACCCTCCCTCCCCCCAGCTGAGCACAGGAGTCTGGGCCCCCCAGGCTCTGCCTCGGCCAATGCGGGGTGGGGGAGAGGTGTGGGGGATGCTGGGGGATGGGTGTGTGTGTGTGGGGGGGGGCGCAGCAGGCCTCACCTCTGAACTCCCCACAAGCTCCGTCAGGGTGGCTGCCTGGTGCTCAGGGCAGCGCTCGGGAGGGCAGGGCCGGGCTTTGAATGACGCTTCCCCCAGGCACTCGCTGAGTGATCATGGCAAGCCTCTCGGCTCCACGGAGCCTCAGTTTCCTCATCTGTAAAAGGGGACCCGCCAGGACTTACCTGGTGGAGATGGTGAGAGCATTGAACGGAACAGTGTTTGGAGTCTCAGCCTGGTGCCTGGCCCAGAGCAGCCGCTCAGTGCAGCCACCAGGACCCCCTTTCGGGGACTCATGGGGGCGGGATGTGTGGTGTGGGTGGAGCACGAAGCAGCCCAGGAGGTGGGTGGGAGGGGGACTCTCAACGGGGAAGGGGCTTCCAGCTGCTGTTTGAGGAAGGACCCTGTGTCCTCAGTGAGTTCCAGCTCACCTCCGGGCCCGCTGGTTTATGATGGTTTATTATTTTCCTGGAATAATAGGCAGCTGGAGGTCTTCTCCCCCACACCAGGCCTGGGGTGTGGCCTTTGGCCTCTGGGGCAGAATTCGGCACCTCAGCATGGGCTCCGCACTTTGGCGGCCCAGGTGGGAGGGAGGAGGGCGGTACTGGGCCTGGCCTTCCCACCAGTGTCAGGAGGCCATGCCCTCTGGGTGGGGGGTTAGGGGGGGTCTGGCCAGAGCCTCTGGGCAGCGCAACCTGGGTGGAAACAGGCAGCAGCTGGGCCGGTGGGAAGGGCCGGGCAGACTGTGGATGGTTTGCTGGTGGTTGTTGGTAGGGACTGGGTGCAGGGTAGGGAGAGGGGTGGGTTGGGGAGACAAGCTGGGTATCAGATCCTGGTTCTGCCTCATCAGAAGCCCCCTCCTTCCTGGTCTGTCAGTGCCCCACCCACTCCTCCCTGATACCCACCTCAGAGCCACTCCCCGCTCCAGGACCCCCCACCACGCCCCCCTAGGCTCCCTGCCCCCTTTCTCTCTGGGCAGTGGGTGGAACTGGGTGGGGGCACCAATTCAGAGGCCCAGTGGTCCTTCCTGAGGGGGTGGAGAGGGAGGCCCCATCACAGTGGGGGGTCTACAGGGGCAGCTCCTGCTGCTCCAGGCCCCCCCCCCCCCCCCCCCAGCTGCTGCTGCAGGGGCCTGGCCACTGGGCTGCAGGGAGCATGTGGAAGAGAAGCAGGTGAACGGCTGCAGACTCCACGCGCTCCAGGCAGCCTTTTCACACCTCAGCACGATGGGGTTTCCTCCGGTCTCCTAGGCACCCCATCTCTGCCTTCGCTGCACTGCTGGCTGCTGGTAACAGGGGCAGAGAAAGAATATGGGGCGGCTCTGACTGAGGACGGGAGTCCTGTCTGTGGCCTGACTGCTTTGCTCTGAGCACAGAAGGCGCAGGCTCACCTGGTGGGCGCTGCAGGGGGACCTGGGCGCTCACCTGGAATGCAGCCCCCTCCCTCCGGGAGCTCCTGGGAGCATGGAAAGGTCAGCAACCTTGCTGCCGAGCCAGAGCCGACGGCCCTCTGGAGGGCCAGCCTGGCTTGCCCACAGGCCTTTGCTCGCCCTCAGGCCTTTGCTCGCCCTCAGGCCTTTGCTCGCCCACAGGCCTTTGCTCGCCCTCAGGCCTTTGCTCACCCACAGGCCTTTGCTCACCCACAGGCCTTTGCTCACCCACAGGCCTTTGCTCGCCCACAGGCCTTTGCTCACCCTCAGGCCTTTGCTTATCCTCAGGCCTTTGCTCACCCACAGGCCTTTGCTCTCCCACAGGCCTTTGCTTATCCTCAGGCCTTTGCTTACCCACAGGCCTTTGCTTACCCTCAGGCCTTTGCTTATCCTCAGGCCTTTGCTTACCCTCAGGCCTTTGCTTATCCTCAGGCCTTTGCTTACCCACAGGCCTTTGCTTACCCACAGGCCTTGCTTACCCACAGGCCTTTGCTCACCCACAGGCCTTTGCTCACCCACAGGCCTTTGCTTACCCACAGGCCTTTGCTCACCCACAGGCCTTTGCTCACCCTCAGGCCTTTGCTCGCCCACAGGCCTTTGCTCACCCACAGGCCTTTGCTCACCCACAGGCCTTTGCTCACCCACAGGCCTTTGCTTACCCACAGGCCTTTGCTCACCCTCAGGCCTTTGCTTACCCTCAGGCCTTTGCTTACCCACAGGCCTTTGCTTTACCAACAGGCCTTTGCTCACCCTCAGGCCTTTGCTCGCCCACAGGCCTTTGTTTACCCACAGGCCTTTGCTTACCCTCAGGCCTTTGCTTACCCTCAGGCCTTTGCTCACCCACAGGCCTTGCTCACCCACAGGCCTTGCTTACCCACAGGCCTTGCTTACCCACAGGCCTTTGCTCGCCCACAGGCCTTTGCTTACCCACAGGCCTTGCTTACCCACAGGCCTTTGCTCGCCCACAGGCCTTTGCTCACCCACAGGCCTTTGCTCACCCACAGGCCTTTGCTCACCCACAGGCCTTTGTTTACCCACAGGCCTTTGCTTACCCTCAGGCCTTGCTTACCCACAGGCCTTTGCTCGCCCACAGGCCTTTGCTTACCCACAGGCCTTGCTTACCCACAGGCCTTTGCTCGCCCACAGGCCTTTGCTCGCCCACAGGCCTTTGCTCACCCACAGGCCTTTGCTCACCCACAGGCCTTTGTTTACCCACAGGCCTTTGCTTACCCTCAGGCCTTGCTTACCCACAGGCCTTTGCTCGTCCACAGGCCTTTGCTCACCCACAGGCCTTTGCAAATCCAGCCCCCAGTACCTGCGAACTGCCCATTTGGCACACCCTTTGCCTCCTTCCCCTGTAATCTTCGTCCTTCTTCTCAATATGGCAGCTGGCTGGGGGGGAGGGGGAGAGCAGATGTGTGGGGGTGCCCGCTGCTCTCCCACACTGCGGAGGATTGGAGCACACGCTCCTGTGCTTCACCGAGTCTGCTGGACTGGCGCAGGTGGTGACAGGCGGCCTGGACCCCTGGCGGTCCGGCTGCCCTGGGAGGTGCGCGAACAGCTGAGGCCTCAGCTCTGCAGACTCCAGAGGGGTTCCCTGAGTGAGTGGGTGCAGGGGGAGGTGAGGAAGCGGGACCCTGGGGCCCTGGGTGGGGAGGTGTCCAGGGGGTCCTGTCTCTGGGGGGGGGACTGGGGTGTCCAGGGGCCCATATAGAGAAGGGCTCCTTCAGGTGGGGTCCCTCCTTGGGGACATCTTCCTTTTTTTCTCCCGCCCCATTATTCCCGGGCCTGGGCCCCAACAGGTCCTGTGGGAGGAGGCACCCTTGGGGGCCGGGGGGTGGAAGGGTAGTTCTGGGTGGGCAGAATGAAGCTGGGGGTGGGGGCCTTCCCATCGGACCACCTTACAGGAGTGGCCCCGGAGTGGCCCGAGTGTGGGCTGTGGTCACCCGCAGGGTGGGGAGGTGGTAGGTGGCTGTGCTCCCCGCCCTGGCCGGGCACAGGCGTCGAGGGGCCGTGGTGGGAACCTGAGGGTGCGTGTGGCCCAGGATGCGGGGGGAGGCCTCGGGCAAAGGGTCTCGGCCTCCCCGTGAGCAAGGTTCCCGCAGACTCCGACCCGGACCGAGCGCAGCGTCTCCGACGAGAAAGGCCAACCCCAGTCCAGGCGCTGCGGCCCAGGGGTCCCTGCACCCGCCACGCCCGGGGACGCCACTGGTCACGCTGACCCAGTTGGGGCTCCCGCTAAACCTGGCCAGAGGCCCTCCCCTTGCCTAGCCTGGCCCTGCCTCCCCCTGGTCCGCCCTGGAGAAGGCCTCTGGGTGTGGGGTGGCCGTGCTCAGCCGCCCGGCTCAACAGTGACAGCCGCTGTGAGAGGGAAGGCGGCTGCCTCATGCGGGCTGCCCGGCTCCTGCTTCCGAGGGTCTGCTCTGCCCCAGGTGCCCATGGGAGTGAGGCCTAGGGGGCCTGGGCCTCAGGGAGGGGCTGGGCGATGGCTGGGCTTATTGATGCCCCTTCCCCCACAGCAGCTCTTCTCTGCAAGTGAGAGGGGAGCCAGGGAGAGCCCCCAGAACAAGAACGGGGGCAGGAGCCCAAGGGCTGGCTGGCGCCCTGGAGCAGGGGGTAGCTGGTAGAGGGGGAGAGGAGGAAAGAGGGAAAGACGAGGGGGGACCGGGTCAGAGAGGAGGGGGAGGGATGAGCAGCAGCCCCTCCTCCCCACCCTCAGGTTGGGCGAGAGGCTGTGGGTGAGGGAGGAACAGACCTCCCATCCTGGGTGCCCGGGGCCCTGTAACCCCAGCCTCTGCCCTCACCTAGGACCTGGGCATGGAGGTGGGAATGGGGGTGGGAACAGGGCGGACGGAGGGGTACTGAGACAGGGTGCCACCCCTAGCCCGGCAGGGAAGCTTCCCCTGGACATTCATGTTCCCCCTCCTTCCCAATTACACACGCAGACCGAGTGGGCTGTGCCTGCAGCTCTGGAGCCAGGCCAGAGCCCGGAGGGGAGAGGTGCGGCCGGCGGGTCCCGGAGACAAGGCCCTCTGTCCTGACAGTGGACGCCCAGGGCTGACTGAGCCCACCCTGTCTGACCCGCTGGCCAGTGTCCCAGGAGCCCAGCCTCTGGGCTCAGGAGCAAGGCGTGTGAGGCTCAGTCTGGGTGGGAGCAGCCGGGCGGCCCTGAGGACAGCGCCAGCGGGCACTGCCCTGGGCTGGTGGCTGGTGGCCGCACAGCGACCTTGCTGGCCAGGCTGTGAGGCCTCTCCTGGCCTGTGCTGGCTCTTCTCACCTCTGATCTTTATAATCCCCGGAAGGAGGAAGGGACGGAGGAGGGGGATCCACTCCCTTCCTCCCTCCCCTCACCATGGGGCTCTTGCAGGGACTGATCAGAGGCAGCTGCAGTGAACCTCAGGCAGCCAATGTCCTCCAGCAGGACCGTCAGGCTCCCGCTCTGTCCCAAGGCCGGAGAGGGGCTGGCTCCCAGGGAGCCCCAGCGTGGGGCATGGGGCAGCCAGCCTGTCCCCCCAACTGGTCTCATTCTAACACGGAGACGCGGAGAGGTAGAATCCATGTACGTGCCCAACGGCCAGGACCGCCCACCAGGCTGCCTCTCTGTCCCCTCTTCTCACTCTGCAGCCTGGAGCCCTGTCCCGCAGAGCCCCCTCCCGGCTCAGGCCCCGTCTCTGTGTGAGCACCCTCCTCCTGCCCTGTGTCCCCCCCCCATTCCCACCTCCACACAGAGCCCCCTCCCGGCTCAGGCCCCGGCATGGCCTCTGCCCACTCCCTTCGCTGGCTCTAGGACCACACCAGTGACACTGCCAAGCCTGGGAGCTCTCACCTGCCCCCTAGGGACAGCACACCTGGTTTTCCCCCCCACAGACTGAGAATGTGACCCTGGTTCAGAAGGAAACCAGACCTGGGCCCAGTCCTGGGGCGAAGGGGGCTGCAGGCCGAGGACCCAGGCCCTTCCTGGCCTTCCTGGAGCTCCTCTCGGCGCAGAGGCCCGAGGTGGGGAGGGGCACCCAGCAATCTGTCTACGCTTTCCTCCGCACTCCCCCCCAACCCCCCGCGGCCGTACCTCATGGTCCCGAGCCCGCTTTGCTCACGGGGGTAGGGGGTGTGTGGGGGGAACCAGACGGCCTGCCTCACGGAGTGCTCGCTTTCCTGGGCTGCTGGCCCTACTGCGTGTCAGGTCTGCGGGTCTTGTCCCCCGGCTAATGGGGGCGTCAGGCAGGTACACAAACTGAAAGGTGAGGCCGAGGCCGAAAACCAGGACACAGGCTTCGTTAGAGGCTCCCTGCCGGGCTGCCTCCGGGAGAGCAGCAGCACCTGCAGCGGGAGCAGCCTTTGGAGGGAGGAACGGGAAGGGACGGGGCTTAGGGGACTCGGCACGCGCTGATTGATGGCTTCATATAAGGCACATGATTAGGGACTTAGGAATCGGGGCTTAGGGTATTGATTGGCGGTTCAATGTACAGTCCATGTAAGGTGTCTGGCTAGGTGCTCAGGAACATCCAGGCCTCAGGTGCAGGTTACGTCACATCCGCCCACCAGTTGGGGAAAGGGAGGATCCATCACAAACAAGTCCCTATTGTGTGTCATGACTCAAGAGAAGTCTGTCAAGGCCCCGCACGGTGCCCAGAAGAGAGTGATTGATGGGCTTCAGAGGAGGGGCCTCTGAGGAGGTTTGAAAGCACGCTGGGCGTTCCCCGGAATGAAGGGAGAAGAGCATTGCAGGCGGAGGGAAGCGTGCTGCGGGGATGTGTGAGATGTGGGGAACGTGAGCCCTAGTAGATGTGGCTGCAGTGGGTGCAGAGGGGTGGGCAGCAGGAGGCGGGGATAGGCAGCGGTAGGCCTAGCTCAGGGCTGTCGATGCTCCAGCCTGGTGGGCGGGGTGGCTCCACCACTGGCCAGAGGCAGGCAGCCAGGGCTTGCGTCGGGCTTTGGGCCAGCTCTCCTCTCTCCACAGCCTCCCTGCACCTGCATCTCCAGGTGCTAGATGGAGGCGGAGCTCCCGAGACCCGTTCTAGTCTTGTTGCTCCGTCCTCTCCGCCAGCTCTGGGAACCAGGACCTGATCCACAGGGATGGGTTGAGCGGGGACATAGAGAGCAGCAGGCCTCCACAGGACGGTGGCCCCAACATCAAGACAACTCCCTGCGTGGCCCTCCCCGCAAGGCCCTGCCTGTGCTCCCAGCCCCACCCACACCCTTCCTGAAAGTGTCTGTCTGTTCCGCTCCCTGTCAGCGTCTCTATAGTTCAATGCTTGCTTTCCGGGACCCCAGAGGCACCATCACACTTGGGGTGGCAATCACTTGTCCCTCAGCTTAGGAGTGGACACAACCCTCTCCTCCTCGGCTCAGCCCATACTGGAGGGTCTCTCAGGCACTTTCCTCTGACCCAGGCTGGGGAGGGATATCGAGTCTGGAGCTGGGGAGCCGCACGCAGCCGGGAATACCTGGCCACATGGCTCAGGCGGGACCAGGCCACTGCCTCTCTCTCCCTGTGATGCTGGGCGAGGAGGCCTGGCCCCGGGGCTAACACTGCTGGGAACCCCAGCCTGCCTGCTCCCTGGCAGGCTCCTGGCCAGCTCCTGGGCTGGGCTGCACTCCTGCCTGTGCCAGGCTGCCTGTGGCTAGAGTTCGCTGTGGTTCTGAACTTGGGCGGAGGACCCCTTGTGGGCAAGGCCTCGACCTCCTAGATGGAGGCTGCAGCCCTGGCTCTGCCCTGCCCTCTTTCTACCCCGACCTGATTCCCACTCCTTGTGTCTGGAGCAGACGTACGTTATGCAAAGTGCTTAGCACAGTGCCCAGAATGTTCTCAGTTTGCAACACATGGTGCTCTTTCTGTTATCAGTTACTAAATAGATGCATGTCGATGGTGATGATGATGGTGGTAATGATGGTAATGATGATGATGCTTGGTGATGATGTGATGATGGTAGATGGTGGCAATGATGGTGATGATGGTGGCAATGATGTGATGATGGTTGGTGATGATGTTGATGATGGTGATGATGATGGTGGTAATGATGATGGTGGTGGTGATGGTGATGATGATGATGGTGGTGATGATAGTGGTGATGGAGGTGATGGTGGTGATGATGTTGATGATGGTGGTGATGATGTTGATGATGGTGGTGATGATGATAATGGTGGTGATGATGGTGGTGGTGATGGTGATGATTGTGGTATTTATGGTGGTGATGATGATGGTGGTGATGGTGATGATGATGGAGGTGGTGATGATGATGGTGGTGGTGATGATGATGATGATGGTAGATGGTGGCAATGATGGTGATGATGGTGGTGATGATGTGATGATGGTTGGTGATGATGTTGATGATGGTGGTGATGATGATAATGGTGGTGATGGTGGTGATAATGTTGATGATGGTGGTGGTAATGATGATGATGGTGGTGATGATGATGGTGGTGGTGATGATGATGATGGTGGTGATGATGATGATGATGGTAGATGGTGGCAATGATGGTGGTAGTGGTGGTGATAACGTTGATGGTGGTGGTGATGATGATGATGGTGGTGATGATGATGGCAGTGATGGTAATGATGGTGATGATGATGATGGTGGTGGTGGTGGTGGTGATAATGTTGATGATGGTGGTGGTGATGATGATGACGGTGGTGATGATGGTGGTGATGATGGTGATGATGGTGGTGTTTATGGTGGTGATTATGATGATGGTGGTGGTGATGATGATGTTGATGATGGTGATGATGATGATGGTGGTGATGATGATGGTAATGATGGTGGTGATGGTGATGATGATGGTGGTGGTGGTGATGGTAATGATGGTGGTGATGGTGATGATGATGATGGTGGTGATGGTGATGATGATGATGATAGTGGTGGTGGTGATGATGTTGATGATGGTGATGGTGATGATGATGGTGTGGTGATGATGTGGTAATGATAGTGGTGATGGAGGTGATGGTGGTGGTGATGGTAATGATGATGGTGGTCGTGGTGATGGTGGTAATGATGGTGGTGATGGTGATGATGATGATGATAGTGGTGGTGGTGATAATGTTGATGATGGTGATGGTGATGATGATGATGATAGTGGTGGTGGTGATGATGTTGATGATGGTGATGGTGATGATGATGGTGTGGTGATGATGTGGTAATGATAGTGGTGATGGAGGTGATGGTGGTGGTGATGGTAATGATGATGGTGGTCGTGGTGATGGTGGTAATGATGGTGGTGATGATGATAGTGGTGGTGGTGATAATGTTGATGATGGTGATGGTGATGATGATGGTGGTGGTGATAATGTTGATGGTGGTGGTGATGATGATGATGGTGGTGATGGTGATGATGATGGTGATGGTGTTGATGATGTTGATGATGGGGTGATGATAGTGGTGATGGAGGTGATGGTGGTGGTGATGGTGATGATGATGGTGGTGGTGGTGATGGTGGTAATGATAGTGGTGATGGTGATGATGTTGATGATGGTGATGGTGATGATGATGGTGGTGGTGATGATGGTGGTAATGATAGTGGTGATGGAGGTGATGGTGTTGGTGATGGTGATGATGATGGTGATGGTGTTCATGATGTTGATGATGGGGTGATGATGATGATGGTGGTGGTGATGGTGTTGATGATGGTGGTGTTTATGGTGGTGATGATAATGGTGGTGGTGATTATGGTGATGGTGGTGGCTTCTCCCTTCCCTGGAAGCTGGCTTCTCAGCCAGCACTCGGGCTGAATGACACCTATGTCACATTCATCTCATATCATTATATCCTGCTTGTGCCTGTAGTTAAATAGCTTCATTTGATGTTTCCACCTTTTGCTTTGATGACAGCTGGGTAACTGGAGGCACAGAGAAGTTTAGTGAAATGCTCAAGGTCACACAGCCACCGATGATGGAATGAGGTAGGAACCAGACACTAAGGTCCTCAGTTCAGATGCCAGTCTGGTCCATTTTCATGCTCCCGCTGCCTCCCTCTCCCAGGTCATCTCCTGAGGAAGACACGACGCTCACTCTTGAATTCGCCACTTACTTAGCTATATAACCTTGCAAAGTCTCTCCAACTCTCTTGGCCTCAGTGTCCCCACTTGTTGCCGGGCGTAGATGTGCCATGCATGTTAGAGCTGAGCCCAGTGCCTGTGCCCAGTCCGTGCTCAGTGAGCATTGGTGCTGGTGGGGCAGGGGCAGGTCTGCTGCTTGGGCACATCTGGGCAGCGGCCGAGGGGCTGGGAGCTCTGCTCGTCTCCGCCTGTGGCTGGATGCATGCCTGCCCTCAGCTTTCCCCAGTCCCTTGCTGGGCGTGACCCCGCCTGCACACAGTGGTCCACCTTTGCAACGTCCTCCCAGTGTCCCTCGTTCCCAGCCCCACCACCTGGCCTGCCCCCCTGAGCTGTCATTAGGAAGAATGAACATGATGGGCCTGACTCTCCCAGATGCCCACTCTGCCCACTGGCTCTGGCAGGCCCAGCTGGAGGAGTTACTGAGATTTTGTGCACACTTCTGAGGCGAGAGGGACCGTCTCCTTGTTGGGGATCCTGCCGGATAAGGACCTGACCCCTGGCCCTCAGCCCGCCTTTGCTGAGGGAGAGAGATGAGCAAGGACCTTGCCCAGCCAGGTGGGGAAAGCTAGAAGCACAGAGAAGCCATTTGTGTGTCACACCCGCTGAGGGCTGGCACTCCCTCCCCCCCCCCGCCCCCCTTCCCCTGCTCTTCCCTGCCTCCCCTCAGAGAGTGCTGCTGGAGGGAAGAGGCAGGTCTGAGCCAATGCACGGGGGCCTGATGCTCCCCTTCTAGCGGGCGGCCCTAACTGCTCTGAGCCTCGGCTTCCCTCTAAATTGGGGACATGGAGAAAGTAAGTGTGATGCGTGCGGAGTACCTGGTGTGGAGCGGCAGGGGAGCACTGAACACCAGTACTGTCCTTGTGCTGGTGTCCCTGTGCTCTGGCATTCAAGCAGGGGCTGGGAGGGGAGGGGAGGATGGTGGGAGTGGGGAGGGGGTGGTGGTAATGCCTACGGCCTGTGCATAGCTCCAGATTCTCTAGCCCAAGAAGATCCTGCCCCGCCCCCCCCCCCCCCCGCCCTGCCCCCCTGCTGTCCCGGGGCCATTGTCCAGCGCCCAGCAGGAGAGCGCGGCAGGAGAGAGAGGTGGTAGAGCAAGGGTCCCAGACTCTGTCCCTGCAGAAACCAAACCTCGCCGGTCAGTGTGGCTGACCTCTGGGCAGGGATCCACACCAGCCCATGACCTTGAGGGACACATCCAGCTCCTTGGTCGTGGGGGTGAAGCAAACCACTGAGGTGGAAGCTAAGGCGACGGGGTCACAGGAGGCGGAAGGCAGGTGTCCACCTCCGCACACGGCCATGCGGGCTGTGGCTGCCACGCCCACCGCCAGGACTGCGCTCAGCACTCCGCTGGCAGAAGGCCCCGTCGCTCCTGCTTCCGCAGCAACCTTCTAGCACAGCGGCCGGCCACCCCAGCAGGCTAGGATGAGGACACAGCTCAGGGAGTGGGCAACCTGCCTGAAGTCCACACAGCTCATAGGGTGTGCCCACTCAACCTCAGGGGACCCTGTCCCCTCACCGGGCTCCTGAGAAACACCTGCTGTGACCTAAGCAGATAGAAGACATCTGAGGGAGCCGTGTGGCTCAGTCGTCACGTTCGGGCGAAGCAGCCAGCGCAGGGGGAGAGGCCTGCTCAGAGGATGCACATGCAGAGAAGACTCACCCATCCACCCCTACCCTGAACCACCACCCCGCTGGGTCCCCGTTACTGCCGGCGGGCGGCTGGGCTGGCAGTGCCCAGTGTCAGAGGACGCAGGCCAGGCTTGGCGGGACAAGCAGATGACACCCTCACCCACCCTGCTGGCCTCCAGCGTGAGAGGGAACTAGGAATGTGTGGTGGTTGTGTGTGCATGTGTGTGCGTGTGTTTCAGAACAGCTGGAGCAACCGGGATTTTTTTAAAGCATATATATAATATATTTGTTGTTGTTGCTTTTTTGTTAATCCTCACCCGAGTCTATTTTTCCATTAATTTTTAGAGAGAGTAGAAAGGCGGGGAGAGGGAGAGAGAGAAACATGGATGTGAGAGAGACACATTGGCTGTTGCCTCCTGCACGCACCCCTACCAGAGCCGGGGATCAAGCCTGCCTGAAACTGAGGTACCTGCCCGTGACTGGAATCGAACCCAGGGTCCTTCAGTCTGCAGCTTATGTTCTATCCACTGAGCCACACCAGCCAGGCCATGTGTACACGTCTTTGATCCGTGACCTGTATTGCATGGTGTGCTCACCACCCAGTCAGATCACCTCTCACCAAACACAGGTGGCCCAGAAGCGCGCCAGCTCAACCGGCACTTCTTTCTTTTCAGCCAGACTAAGCTCTGAACAAAGGAAATTCATCCTAAAATGCTACGGAAGTTTGGAAATGCAGTTCAGTACGAACACTGCCTCTATAATTATTCAAAGTGTGTATGTATGTTTTTGGGAGACACCCTGATAACTCACTTCTTACTCCTTCCAGGTGTAACTGTTTGAAATAATAGGTGAAGCCAGGCTGAGCTTTGAACAAAGAACGTTTGCCCAGGAGCTGTGGGGGGATACTAAAGCTGACGCCACACACCGGCAGCAGGGGGCGCACCGAGGCGCACAAGCGCTGAACAAAACGATTCCTGATGTTTGCGGTTCCATCGCTTCACGGGTCAGCAGTGCCTGGACCACAATAGTCATCAGTTTGAAATTCATTGACAAAAATGTATTCATTTCTGTATGTTCTTTTAGCTTTAAAAAATGAACTGTATGTTAATAAACACTGACTTCATAATCACTTAAGTGTGTGTACATTGTTGGTAGTACCCTCTACTTGGCCCCCTCAAATGCTCTCTTTTACAACTAATGTAAGATGCTAAATTCTCATTTGGCCTAGAATCCTCTTAACACAGCTCTGTCTGAAGAATTCCTATACATCCTTCAAGGCCCAGGGGAAATGTCACCTCAGCCGTAAACCTCAGACCTTCCCAGACAGACGTGTGCGCCAGCAGCGCCCAGCAAGCAGCCCTGCCTCAGCCCGCCGAGCACAGCAAAGCCTGCTGCTTTGGAATCTGAGATCCTGGAAGATCTGTCTTTAAACAGTGCCCGGCTCAGGGCCCCGAATGGATGAGTGGATGAATGGATGAATGGATGCGTGCACAAGTGAATAACTGGCCCCGCCATTTGTCAAGCTCATCCCCCCCACCCCCCTGCTGCCAGAGGCCCAGGTGAGGACCGGAGAGGAGCCCTGAGGTCTCCAGGGAGAAGCTGTGACAGAGGATCAGTCCCGGGCCCCCAGCGCAGATGGAGAGCAGGCAGGCAGACAGCGTGTGGCCCTCCGCTCTGTTGAGGGTCGCGTGGGGGGCTGGAGACAGGGCTGCGACCTGGGGTGAGCTCAGCGCAGAATGTGGCTTAGCCCGTGGCCCCTGTGCCCGGACTCCGGGGTCCTGAGGGCCTGGGGAGCGGCCGCCTGGCCCTCCAACCCAGAGGCCGTGCCGGACTGACTGGCCTGCCCTCCTGCCGCCGCCAAAGTCTTCATCTGCCGGAACGCTCTAGTTAAAACCAATTAGGACATCTGTCCACCGCCTCTTCCAACCTATTAATCACGCCATCGCACTGCTCCTGTGCAAACTAACATGCACTTAACGACGGAGGGAGGGGCCCCTCCTCAGGCGTCCTCACCTCCTTCGGGCATCAGCATCTACAGCCCGGACGGCCTTCGGCGAGGCCGCCAGCTGCCGCCAGCTGCCCGCTCATCGCCACAGTCTCCGCGCCGGGCGCCCCCCAGTTGTGTCGGGTCCAGCCCCGTGCAAACAGCGCCTTGGGGGCGGCAGGAGGCTCTGTGGGCAGCCCGTGGCCCCGCCCCTTTGCTCAGACGGTGCATTTCAGGGGGAAGCGCTGGGGGTGGGAGGGGAGCCAGGAGCCCGCGCTCCCACGCCGCCCAATTGGTCCTGCATTCCATCCGCTGAGATGGGAAGCAGATGGCAGGAGTGAGGAGGGGGCACTGAGGAGCCGCAAGCACGTCCCTGCCGCGGCCCCTCAGGCAGCTGGGTCTCCAGAGCTGGACGCACGGCCGGCAGCGCCCTCCATAAAGCAGCTCCCGCCTCTCACCTGTTGCCTCTCACCTGTCGGAGGGAGCTGACACACCGGTGTGACGCTGCCCCTCCAAAGCCGGGGTGGGGGTGGCAGCCGGAAGCAGGCCCGTCGGCGGGGTCAGCGGAGCACCCAGCTTGGGCCGGGGCTCCAGCCCTCACGGCCGCCTCTCCAGTCAGCCTCCACCCCTCTGGACCCGCACCCTAAGGGTCCGTGCCACCCACTGGCTGGCCGGATGCCGCTGCCTTCTCCTGTGGCAGATGGCAGTGAGCGCGGGAGCGGCGGGTGGACTTAGGCTGGGCCCTCACGTCCTCCCTTGGGGTCTTTTAAAAATACGTATGTATCTCTATGGATCTCAGAGAGGGAGGGAGAGAGGGAGAGAATCACTGACCGGCTGCCTCCTGCACGCCGGCACTGGCAATCAAGCCCACAACCAGGCCTGTGCCCTGACCGGAATCAAACCATGCCCTCCTGCTCAACCGCTGAGCCGTACTGGCCGGGCTCCCTTGGGGCTCTTGCCGGATGGCAGGTTGGGGTTCCCTGGGCCTGGGTGCCCCTGCCAGGAAGGATGGGCACCACTACCCCAGGGGCGGGGAGGGACACGAGCCAGCCAGCGTTGTTTTAAACACTTTATTATAAAAAGTACATCTTTCAACCCATGAGTTTTTAATACAAGTAAAAGGGGGCGAGGCCACACCCCCGTCGGAACCAGGAGGCTGTGGGCGCCCTGGACCGAAGATGAAAATGGATGAGAAGCCGAGGCAAAGCTTGTGCCTCGCTCGGGGAGGCCGCCTCTTTCTCCGGGCGCCTGTGCCTGCGGCGGCGGCCGGAGCGGAGAGGGCAGGCTCCTGGCTGTGCGCCAGGCCCCAGGCGCGCGCCCCCCCTGGGCTGCTCACGAGGAGGCCCCCCCCACCATCCCAGCTTCCTCTGCTTGGCGGGTGCCAGGAGGAAGGTGGCACAAGTGACCTGGGCACAGGGAGGGGCTGGCAGAGGGTACAGGCCCGGTGCTCCCCGGAGCCTCTGCCCATTCCTCTGGTGCCTGTGCGCCAGGGGCGTACGCGCCCGCCCTGGGGTTCTGTCCCACGTTATACCAAACTCTTAGAAAACAGGGTACAGGGAGACCGGCTGGGCCAGGGCAGGATGGCAGCGGGAGGTCTCGGGCCCCCCAATTCCAAGTTCACCTCGTCTCCAGCCGGGGGGGGGGGGCGGCGGGCTCAGTGGTGCTGGTGTCACAGGGAAGCCACGCTCCCTCCCCTCCTGCTGGGCCACAGCTGCCTGGCCCCACAGCATGCCCAGCTCCCTGCGGACTCGGGCACAGAAAGCCCACCTCCCAGGCCCGTGCGGACGTGCCTCGTGCCTTTCGGCTGCGGGGGGCTCCCAGGGAGGCCCAGGAGCCACGGTTTGTGCTTTGCTTGGGGAGGGTGTGGAGGGTCCAGGGGCCTCAGTGCTTTGGTGGGCCCAGGGCCTCCAAAGTCCATCATCAAGTGAGAAAGGGGTGGCAGTGGTAGCATCGACAGAGGAGGAATCCTTTCAGTCTAGGGGTTCAAGGGCACAGAGAATGCCTGGGTGGAGGGACAGTGATGTCACACGGAGAAGGCCCCTCCCCTGGGGGCTAATCCCTCCCTCCCTCCTCCCCTCCTCTTCTCTGTGGCTGGAAAGAGCCCAGAATTCTCCCCGACTGCCTTCCAGCCAGCACCCCAGCCCAGGGGAGGTGGCCCCAGGGCTGCCATGGCTTCAGATCTCTGCTACGTGGCTACTGGGTGGCTGGTGGGGTGGGGCCAGGGGAGGGTGGCCAGGGCCCAGAGCAGCACCAGAGCGGGGGGAAATAGAAGAGGCTCCCTGGGGAAGCCTGAGGGAGGGCAAGCGGAGCCTGGGGCAGCCATCTGCCCCTCCTCCCAACACTGCCATCCCTAGGGTCACACCCGGCCCCTCCACCAGAATCCAGCAGGCAGGTGTGACCCCGCTGCCCCACCCAGGGTCTCCCACCTGGAGCCAGGGGCAGGGCGGGCAGCGATGGACAGAGGGAGGACCTGAGGCACTTTGAGGAAGGGACAGGGCGGGGCGGGCCTTGCTCCTCCTGGAGACGGACTGGGTGGCTGACAGGAGCTCAGGCTATGCAGGGGGAACTACAGCTCAGAGGGGCGCTCTCCCCGCTTGGGGACGGCTGAGCAGGAGTGGGCAGCAGGAGCTCGGAGCAGTATCCAGCTCCCCCTCCACTTTCTTTCTGGCCTCAGAGGGCGAGGCGTACCCACACCCTTCAGTCTGAGCTGCCCCTGCCCGGCCCCCTCCCCCATGCCGTGCCTCCTCCCCATCGGGACCCCAACCCTGACCGAGTATCTGCTGGTGGAACTTGCTAGGTGAGAGCCCAGGCTTTGTGCCGTATGGAGCGGTTTAGGGCCAGCCCGCCATCCTGGGGGAAGCAGGGGGCCTCACCCCAGCTGCCCCGCTGTGGGGGGAGGGGAGGAAGCGGGGGCAGCCGTGGGCCGGGTCCCCCCGGGGAAGGCGTGTGGCTGGGGTGTGCGGAAGCAGACGGGCGGTGTGTGTGAGTCCTCATCGTTGGCAGTGAGCGGGGGTGGCCCCTCTGTGGGGACAGACTGGGTGGCCGTGCAGGACGAGGAAAACGCACCCAGCGCACCCACGGCCCCGGGCCTCGTCTGTTCAGCACCCTCGGCACCCGGCGCCCCCTCTGGGGTCTAGGCCGGGTCCACCAGCCGCGCCCACTCGCACGAGGAACGGGGAGCAGAATGGGGGAGGCTTTTCCTCGGGAGGCCCTTGGGCCCCTCCCAGCGGAGAAGAGGCATTCCAGTGCTGGGGTGGGGAGGGGCCCTGGAGGCTGGGTACCAGGTGCAGAGACGAGACCAGGCCGGCTGCACACAGCAAGGGGCACCGCCAGGGACAGGAGCGCAGCCACATCAACGCCACAGAGGACAGTGGGGAGGCGGGACGGGGGCCGAACCAGGGCTCTGCCCGGCCGGGCGGCGTGAGTCCAGGGGGTCCGGGGGGCGTGCGGGTGGAGGGGTGCAGACAGGCCGGGTCTACACGTACCACTCCTTCTTGGAAATGAAAGACCCGTCGTTCTGAGAGACCATGTTCTCGGCCAGGTCCAGCTGCTCGGGGTCGTACTGGTAGCCCAGGGTCCGGTCCCCGTAGCCGTCCGGACAGGCCTGGGCCTCGTCCACCGTGAAGTAGGGCCGCTTGGCGTCCTCGTCGTATTTGGGGTGCGCGCCCGCCACCTTGCACCCCCCGCCGCCCTCCTCCTCCTCCTCCTCCTCGTAGCTGCTGCCCCCCAGCGGGCCGGCCTTCTTCTCGTCGTCCGAGTCGTCGGGGTACTGCAGGCTCTGGCCCAGCGGCGGGTGGTGCTGCGGGACGCCCGCCTTGCTGTAGCCGTTGCCGTACACGTGCTTCTTGGTGCTGTAGTCGCCCTTGAAGGTGTGGCGGCGCCGGCGCAGGGCCAGCACGGCGGCCCCGACCACCAGCAGCACCAGCACCACGCTCCCCGCCACGCCCCCGATGACGGCCGTGGGCACCGGCCCGGCCCGCCGCCCGTGGTCCGGAGGGGACGGGGTGTAGGGGAATTCTGGGGAGGAAGAGAGACGGGCGGTCAGTGTCGGCTCGGTGGCAGGGGAGGGGGCAGTGGGCCAGGGAGCGGGCCCAGGGCGGGGACAGCCGGCTCCCGCCCAGCTCCCAGGCTGCGGTGTGACGCGGGCAGAGGCCTCTGTGCCCACCCCGGCCCCGCGTCCACACCGCCACGGAGAGGCTGCGGCTACTGCCCAGGACACCGGAGAGCCCGGCTCAGTGCCTGCCACAGACACTGGCCCCGACGCAGCGTGCCAACATCCCTGCTGCCCTGCCCACACCGCGTCCCAGGGCCCTGACTTCACTGCTCCTAGAGCACAGGAAGCTGCCGGCTCCCGGGGCGGGCCCACAGGTGCCCAGCCAGTGCCAGAAGCCAGGCTGTGGCTCTGCCTGCGTCTGGCCTTGCAGGGCACAGCGGGGTAGGGTGTGGGGAGAGGTGCTGCCAGCCTGGCCCTGAGCATCGGCGCTCAGCCAGGATGTGCGGGGACGGGCGTGCCAGCGCGGACTTGGTACTAAAGGTGACTGGGAGCAGGTCACCTGGGCCATGGCGAGCCACGTGCCCTGCTAATTGGTGAGTCTGTGTAGACACGGTCACACTGGGACTGCAGGAAAGGCAGAAAGAGGAGCAAGGAAGAGGCTGGCAGGTGACTTTCTTGGCCAATGGGGCCAGGCCAGAGGCTGAGTGGCAGTTCCCAGCACCGCCACAGGGTGGCACCGGAGACCATGGCCAGCCGGGGGCGGAGGCGCAGCGGGCAGGTCAGGGCACACCTGGAGGCTGGTGGAGGGTGGCCTGCAGGGGAGGGGTGTCTGCCCTGCGGTGCAGCCCTCGTTGGCAGCAGGGGGACCAGGCAGATTCCAGGGTGGAAGAGTCCTTCCAAGGGCTCAGGCTGGAAGGGCTGCCCCGGGGACTGGGACGGGGGAGGGGGGATCGTTCCCAGCCACAGGTGGAGGTGGGGCCGCCATGCCCTCCAGGTGGAGTGGGCAGAGCTTCTGTCCCCATGTGTCCTCTGTGCAGGCGCCCATAAATCTAGCTTTGTTCTTTTGGAAATTGATTTCAGAGGAGAAGGGAGAGGGAGAAACATCAATCATGAGAGGGAATCATGGATCCGCTGCCTCCTGCATGCACCAACCTGGGGATCGAGCCTGCAACCCAGGCCTGTGCCCTGACCGAGTTGAACCCTGACCTCTTGGTTCAGAGACGGATGTTCAACTCCTGAGCCAGGCCGGCCTGGCTGCCCAGTGATCCTTTACTGAGTATTTGTCCTCACTGCCCACGTCCAGAGCAGCCCCTCTGGAGCCTCAAGGTTCTCTGGTCTCACACCTGCTCCCCACCAGGGAGAGCTACCTCCACGAGGGGCACCGAGGCAGCGGCCTCTTCTGGAACCTGCACCCGCCCATGGCCTCCCCCTGCCCGTGGCCTCCCCGCGTCCGTGGCCTCCCCCCGCCCTGACCTTCCCCCACCCGTGGCCTCCCCCTGCCCGTGGCTTTCCCCGCCCGTGACCTCCCCCTGCCCGTGGCCTCCCCCCGTCCATGGCCTCCCCCGCCCATGACCTCCCCCTGGCCATGACCTCTCCCTGCCCGTGACCTCCGCCTGCCTGTGACCTCCCCCTGCCCGTGGCCTCCCCCTGCCCGTGGCTTCCCCCGCCCGTGACCTCCCCCTGCCCATGACCTCCCCCTGCCCGTGACCTCGCCCATGACCTCCCCTGCCTGTGACCTCCCCTGCCCGTGACCTCCCCCTGCGCATGACCACCCCCCGCCCGTGCCCTCCCCGCGCCCATGACCTCCCCCGGCCCGTGGCCCCCCCCTGCCCGTGACCTCCCCCTGCGCGTGGCCTCCCCCTGCCCGTGGCCTCCCCCTGCCCGTGGCTTCCCCCGCCCGTGACCTCCCCCTGCCCATGGCCTCCCCCCCGTCCATGGCCTCCCCCGCCCCTGACCTTCTCCTGCCTGTGGCCTCCCCCTGCCCTGACCTCCCCCCGCCCGTGGCTTCCCCCCGCCTGTGGCCTCCCCCCGCCTGTGGCCTTCTCCTGCCTGTGACCCTTCAGTTCCCACCCAGGCTGGATGCTCTCTTCTGTTCACCTGCTCCCCCACCACCCATCCACTCCTCCTTCCGTCTATCCGTCCGCCCAACCACTGGTCAGCAAGCATGTGCCGAGCACCTACTTTGCTAGTGGTCACACGGGGCAGGCTCACAGATTCCCCAGCTCTGAACTCTTAGAGACGATTTTTAGAGAGAGTGTGAGAGGGAGAGAAACATCAATGTGAGAGAGACACATCGATTGGTTGCCTCCCACAGGCACCCTGACCTGGGGCTGGGAAGGAGCCACAACCGAGGTACATGCCCTTGACTGGAACCAAACCAGAGACCCTCAGGTCTGAAGGCTGATACTCTATCCACTGAGCCAAACCGGCCAGGGCCCCAGGAGCTTTCTGGACCAGGGGACCCTGGCTGTGTTGGCTGTGTCCGGCGCAGGCCTGTGCAGCGAAGAATGGCTATGACTCCAGCCCCACAGGCTTGGGGGGAAGATGGCTCCGGGCCTAATGCAGCTGAGCGGGCTGCTGCTGTGGAGAACCACCGCCCACTCTGGCCCTCCAGCTGTCCCGCAGCCTCCATCGCTGCGGGGGGTGGGGGGAGGGAGGGGTGAGCAAAGAGGGAGGGAGGGCTGAGCGGGTTGCTGTGCTTGCTGGCAGGGGTGGGGGAGAGAGGGGGGGACGCGGGATCCAGCTGCAGCCCTCACATCCTCTCACAAGGGGCCCCGACTCCTGACTGGCTGCAGCTTCCCCTCTGGAGCGGGGACTGATTCCTGCGGGACCGGTTCCCGGATGGAGCTGGTAGACTGCTGTGGGGCTTCGGATGGGTCTGAGTAGAGGGAAGGGTTGGGGTTTGCAGTCTGAATCTAGGATCTGGAGGAGGCTTGTGGTCAACAAGAATGTTTGGACTTGCTTCCCAAACCAACACAGTCAGGCAGGAAGTGCTGGGGCACCAGATTAGGCTAGGACACTGAGAACTACACCTCCCAGCATGCAGTGTGGCGGACCGTGGACAGTGGGAGGGCCGGGGCCAGACTGTGGGGAGCTCTTCCCTCCTCTGTCAGACCGCAAACGGGCCTCATCGAGTCCAAGGGCACCGGGTCCTCCGAGGCGCAGGCCCGGGCACTGCCACCGCCTGAGGACGACTCCAGCCCCAGCCCAGCGGCCCGTTTACATGCTCAGCACGCAGCTGCTCACCCGCTGCTGGCACATCTCCTCACCCCAGGGCGCACCCACTCAGGACCAGCCCCCACCCAGGACCGCTGCAGCAGCCTGGGTCTGAAGAGCACCTTGCCCCTGGGGCACACTGGTCACCTTCATGGGAAGTGGGCCGACCCCCTGCACCCTGGGGCCTCCCTGCCTGCTCTGGAACTGGCCTGAACCCCCAGCCTAGGGGCCGAATTTGGCCTCTAGGTTGATCTGGAACATCCCTGAGCACCCCTCCCACCCGGCATCACCCCACGGGGAGAAGGGTGGGGACCCCTATCTCCTCTGCTCTCACCCTGCGGCCCCAGTGCAGGCCCTGGGCCCCCTAGAAAGGCCTCACCCGCCCTCACTGCGCCCCACGCATCCATGGCCCTGCCATTGCCTCAGGGAACCCACAGGCTCCCCTCGGCCAGAGAGAGAAAGTCCTTCCTTCTGTTTCCTCCCACACACTCCCCCCAGGGAACCCCCCCCACCTCCGCCCATGCACTCATCCTTGTAGGAACAACTCAAATACCACCTCTTCTGGGACCCGCAACCTAGAGAATCCTATGCCAAAGCATGTGTGCGCGTGGTGCAGTGGCCAGGGACACGCGTGCCTGCACACACGTGTTGTGCACACGCCCTGCGGCCTTCTGTCCACCCTGGCCCCGCTGCTCTCCATCCCTCTGCGCAGGCACTGGCCCGCTGCTCCCGAGAGCTGAACGGAGTGCGAGCCCCACCCGCCCATCTCCACACACGTCCCTGAAGGCCAGCCAGGCTTGGGCCAGGACAGGCTGCACCTGAGTGGCCCGGGGGGTGACAGGCACCAGCTGGGGCAGGAGAGACTGGGGGGCTGCTGCTTAGAGACTGCCTTGAGCCCGGCTGGCGTGGCTCAGTGGTTGAATGTTGACTATGAACCAGAAGGTCATGGTTCGATTCCCAGACAGGGCACATGCCTGGGTTGTGGGCTCCATCCCCAGTAGGGAGCATGCAAGAAGCAGCTGATCATGATTCTCTCTCATCATGATGTTTCTCCCTCTCCCTCTCCCTCTCCCTCTCCCTCTCCCCTCCTCTCTGGAATCAATAAAAATATTAAAATAAAAAAAAATTGCCGTGAGTGCAAGCACACTCAGCTGGGCAAAGGCGTGGTGCCGGCTTAGACCGCCTCTCCCACGGCAGCTCACGGCCCTGGGCCCTCTCTGGTTCAGGGAGTGTCGGCTCCGGGCTCCGGCCTGACCGGAGCAAACAGGGTCCCTCTGCAGCTCACCACCCGGTGTCTCAGTTGCCACCCTGGCCCCCGCGATCTCCAGGGCACGGCCCGCCCACCTGGCCTAGAGGCTGACCCAGGAGATGGCTGCCTCCATGCTGCCTCCCTCCCTCCTTCCCTCTGCTCTGTCCCCAGGGCCCGGGGGAGCCCATCCGCCTCCCTCCTGGGAGGTGTGGCTTCCTGACGAGCAGCGAGCGCTCATGGGCGCTGGGCATCCTCTGGGCACTGGGCAAAGGGAGGCCTGAGTGGCACCCGAGCCCAGCCCGGCGGGAGGAAGCTGGTCCCAGCGCTGGCCCCGGGCCGCCGGGAGGAAGCTGCTGGGCCTTGGGGCCTCCTCCCAGATCTTGGGACCCGTGGTTCCCTGGAGCGCCCGGAGGGAGGGGGCCGCCTGGGGAAGGTACAGCGGGCAGAGCAGTGCCCGTGCCAGGCAGCGAGTGCTGACTGGCGTGACCCTCAGAAGCCCGAGGTCTCCGTATAAAGCCAAGGAAACTGAGGCTCAGAGGCGAGTCTGCACGACCCCTCACCTTTGCTGCCCCAGCGCCCAGGCCAGTGCCCAGCTCTGCTCACTTGCCCCGGGAAGGGAGGGTGCAGGCCTGGCCTCCCTTGGCCAGCCTTGGGAGCCCTGAACCCTGGCCTAGAGGGGTGTGCCCTCCCAAAGCAGCCTGGAGGCCAATGGCAGGGAGTGGAAGAGGAGAGCAGGTGGCTCCCCCTGCACCCTGAGAGCTGAGACGGCCCGGCCCCAGGTCGAGGCGGGCTTAGTGCAGCCAGAGCTGCTCCTCCTGCAGCTGGGCCCATGCACCATGCCGCCCCGCCTCACAGGCTCGGAGCTCCCGGCCTTGGCTGGCCCAGCCCGGCCCTGGCCCTGCCCCCCGCCCACACACTCGTCTGAGACACACCGCGATGTCACTGCGCGCTCGCATCCCGCAACGGCCGAGGCACCAGCTGGACACGTCCTGCGCCGCCGGCCAGGCTGAGGGCATTCCCGCTGCGGCCGTTTCCATCGTTCCCGTGATGACCACGGAGGGCGGCCGCTCACAGGCAGGGAGGTCTGTGCTGGCCGCAGCCTGCCTTCGGTACTTCTGACGCTTCACGGTACCTCGCATTTGCCCCATTTCACAGGTCCCGCCCTCCTGACAGGGAAGCCTCGCTCCTTCTCATCCCCGTGAGGTCGCCGAGCCTCCCAGCCCACGTCCTCCCTTTGCCCCGAAAGGTCTGGAGGCCGACCCCCTCGTCGGCAGTGACAGAGAAACTCAGGGAGAGCGTCTGCTCAGTGCAGGGCCCCGCCACCCTGGCTCCAGGCGGGGACTCCTCCCTCTCCCTCCAGGATCCCGCAGAGTGGGCCTCCTCCTCCAGGCGGGCGGTCCTCCCTGAACCTAGAGCAGAGCTTGGAGATTAGCTCCATCACAGCCCCCTCCCCCGCCGGCCTCCCCGGGGCTGCTGCTGGCAGACCCCAGGGGGACACTCACTGCTCGGGCCTCCCGACTGTCTCACAGCCGTCAACGGAGGAGGAGAAAGGCCCACGCCCGGAGAACGGCAGATGCAGGCAGAGGAGCACAAGCTTCCAGGGACAGAGCGACCGGAGGCAGAGGAGGAGCGTGGGGGTGGGGTGGGGCAGGGAGGCACCTGTGATGTTGACCTCCACCCGGCCCGAGCGGGTGCCGATGGGGTTGGTGGCCTCGCAGACGTAGGTCCCCGTCAGGCTGTAGTCGATAGGCCCCCTGAAGAGGAGGGTTCTGTTCTGGGGCTCCACGCCCCTGGGCAGAGAGCCGTTCAGCCTGTGGTGGAGACATGGCTGGTCAGGACCTCCGCCGCCTTCCCGCGGTGAGCAGGAGGGTCTGGCTGGAAGGAGGCACGCAGCGGCAGCTTCCTGTGCCCAGCCCTGACTCTGACTGTCACCGCTCCGCAATGCGGACGCCACGGGGTGTGAGTCCCACTGGGCAGGTGGGGGCCTGAGGGTAAGCGGCAGAACTGGAGCTTGAGCCAGCTCTCTGACCGCCTGCCCGGCGCTTTCTAAGACTCGTGGTTCCTGATTGTTGACCTGGTTTCTGCAGAGTTGGTTAACACACATCTGGGCTCTCACCCAGCTCCACTGAAGCTTGACCCCCGGGGCCATGACCTAGGGATCTGTATTTATAAAAATATATCTTTTTATTGATTTCAGAGAGGAAGGGAGAGGGAGAGAGAGAGAAACATCAATGGATTGGCTGTCTCCTGCATGCCCCACACTGGGATGGAGCCTGCAACCTGGGCATGTGTACTGACCGGGAATCGAACTGTGACCTCCTGGTTCCTAGGTTGATGCTCAACCTCTGAGCCACGCTGGGGGGCTGGCCATTTGTATTTTAACAAGTTACTTGGGTAAGGAGACGTGCCTCAGGCTTAGGAATTGTTCCATTTCCCTCGCTTGTGTTCTTACTGGGCATGTCACAGGCCCGGACGTTTCCGGAACATAGGGACCTTCCTTCCTCTGCTCCACAAGGCCACAGAGCAATTACCCTGTGGGATTCCACAGCTGCGGCCCACGGACATGGAACTGGCGAGCAGGCCCCACTCACACCTTCGGAAGCACTTCCGGTTCCAGGAGGTGGAGGGTGTCGGCAGGGGCCGGTGCCCGCTCCCTCCTGGAAGAGAGTGTGGAGCCCTGGCTGGTGTGGATCAGTGGATAGAGCGTCAGCCTGTGGACTGAAGGATTCCGGTTCGATTCCTGGTCAGAGCATATGCCCAGGTGGTGGGCTTGATCCCCAGTCGATCCATTATTCCCTCTCAGCACTGATGTTTCTCTCTCCCTTTCCTTCTCCCTTCCTCTTTGAAATCATAAAAATGTGTGTGTGTATATATATATATATATATATATATATATTTTTTTTTTTTAAGTATTTTATTGATTTTTTTACAGAGAGAAAGGGAGAGAAATAGAGAGTTAGAAACATTGATCAGCTACCTCCTGCACAAACCCTACTGGGGATGTGACTGCAAACAAGGTACATGCCCTTGACTGAAATCGAACCTGGGACCTTTCAGTCCTCAGGCTGACGCTCTATCCATTGAGCCAAACCAGTCTCGGCAATAATAATAAATAAAAATATATTATAAAAAAAGAGTAAATGTATTTAAAAAAAGAAATAGTTGTTGATATAATCTAGACAGCCGTCTCTGCCCACCGTGCCCGGCTCCTCCTCGGCCGCCCTACCCTGCCTCGGTGCCCCACAGCCCTTCTCCAGGAGAGCTGGCTGCGGCCTGGGGCCCCTGGAGGGGACAGAGCCTCTGCGGGCCAGGCCTGCGCCCGCGAAGCCAGGAGAGCGACAACGGGACGTGGACGAGCCCTCGAACACAGGCGCTCGGGCCTCCGCGCCTCCCTGAGAACGGGTGCTGGAGAAGGACGGGGAGAGGGAGGTGGGAAGGCTCCAGGCAGCCAGCTTTCCTGGGGACTCGGGACAGAAATGAACGCGGGGGCTGGGCTGGCAGCGACTCAGACGGTCAGCCGCGGGAAAGGGCAGCGTCAGCAGCAGCAGAGGGGGCAGGTCACAGGTGAGCCACTCTGCCGGCTGGCCTGGCTGCTGACCGCGCTGTGGACAGGCGCTGGCTGCCACGGAGCAACACTGACAGCACCGCACCACGGAGAGGAGCACAGAGCAGCGTGCCCTCGGCCTCTCACCCAGACCCCGAGCCTAGACTGAATGTCCTCCTGCCTCAGGTCCTGAGGTTGGGCGGCTCCCCGTGACCAGCCAGGCACCCAGGCAGCCCGCGCACTCACGTGGTCCAGCGGAACTCGGTGGCCGGGGGGTTAGCGTCGGCTCTGCAGGTGAGCTTCACGTCCGTCCGCTGCAGGTACCAATTCCCATCAAACCCTTCGATGGTCACCTCAGGCTCGTCTGTGGCCAAAGAATGAGGTCAGAGGAGCAGACGTGAGGCCAGGGGCCCCCAGACAGTGAAGGGGTGGCATCGACAATGACACGGAACCGGCCCGAGGGGGAAGCGTGAGGGGTGTAAGCTCACAGAGGCAATGGGGAAGAAAGGAGGAGAGGAAGGGTGAGGGAAGGGAGGCCATGGGGAAGAGAGGAGGGGAACAAACCACCCCAGAAGGAGAAAAGGAGGAGGAAGAGGGAGAGGGGAGAGGGGAGGGTGGAGGCGGGGAGGGCAGCAAGGGGGCCGTAGGGTGACAGGCCTGGGAAGGAGGGCGCCCTCCAGAGGCCCGCCCGCGCCCCGCCCGCTCACACTGCACGCGGACGGTGATGCTCTCCCGGAAGCGGTCCAGGTGGTAGTTGACGATGCAGGCCAGGGGCTGCAGGTGGGCCTCCCGGCCCGGCACCAGGCGGTACCGGCTGACGACGGTCACCGTGCCGTTGGGGTTCCGGACCTCCTGGTACTCGGCCTCCCCCTTCAGCCGCGTTTCCCAGGACAGCACGCCGGGAGGTTTCCCGTTGGCCGAGGTGCAGGTGGCCACCAGGACTTTCTCGTCCCGCCCCTTCTCGGCACGAAGCACGGCCTGGCTGCTCTCGATCCAGTTGGTGGGTTTGGCTGTGGGAAGCGGAGGCAGCCATGGGCCTGGCTCTCATCCCGGTCAGAGGCCTCGCTCGGGTCTCGTGGCTGTCCCACCGCGATGCCCCCGCACTCCGCCCGGGACTCTGCATGGCGACCTCATTCCACCATCTGCACCGCCTCGAGCAGGCCCAGGCCTTCCGGGCAGCGTGCCATGACCCAGGCCGCAGCTCCACAGCCCTCTCCTTCCCAGGCATCCGAGGCTCTGCACGCCTCCTGCCACCCACCAGGGGCCCCATAGTGGGGCTGCAGCCTGAACACTGACCCTCAGCTCCGCCCAGAGCCGAGGCCCTGCCCCGACCCCTAGGAGCTGTGGGCAGCCAGGCCAGAGGGACTGGAGGTGCCAGGCCCGGAGCCGGGAGCTCGCACCAGAAGGAGACACGCGGGCCCGCCTGCCGGCCCTGTGCATGCGGGGAGGCGCGCTCACCCATCACGGTCAGGTTGAGCTGGCTCTCGCGGTTGCCCGCGGGGAAAGTGGCGAACTCGCAGATGTAGACGCCCTCGTCGTCCAGCTCGAGGCGGGAGAGGCGGATGGTGCCGTCGGTGAAGGAGGGCCGCAGGAACTGCACGCGCTCGCGGTAGGGGAGTAGCACCGAGACGCCCATGGCTGGGTTGAAGATGGCCACGTTCTGCTTGGAGCCGTTGGTCGCCTTCTGCCAGGTGACCTGGGTGATCTTCACGCCGGGCAGCGGGTTGGCGAAGCTGCAGTGCAGCACCACGTCGGTGCCGATGAAGCCGGACATGGAGTCGTTCACCTGCACCATTTGGGCGCGGGCACCTGGGCAAGAGGGGGTGGCGGGGTCAGCGCCAGGCACACCCTCCACCCGGTGCCCGCCACTGTCTTCCTTCCCGGCGGCCACACTCCTTATTCTTTTCTTAAAACACATTTGTGTTGGTTTCAGGGAGGAAGGGAGATAGAGAAACATCAGTGATGAGAGAATCACTGATCGCTGCCTCCTGCATGCCCCCCACTGGGGATCGAGCCCGCAACCTGGACATGTGTCCTGGCCGGGCATTAAACCATGACCTCCTGGTTCATAGGTTGACACTCAACCACTGAGCCACGCCGGCCAGGCATATTCTCCTTATTCTGATTACACACAGAATACATGCTTGTTATAAAAACACTGGGTGATACTGAAAAATACTGAGACAAGCCCTATGGCTCAGTGGATAGAGCATTGGCCTGCAGACTGAAGGGTCTCAGGTTCAATTTTGATCAAGGGCATGCACCGGATTACAGGCTCGATTCCCCCAGTGTGGGGCGTGCAGGAGGCAGCTGATTCATGATTCTCTCTCGTCACTGATGTTTCTATCTCTCCCTCTCTGAAATCAATAAAAATATAAAGAAAAAAAAAGAGAAATACTGAGAAAAAAGTGAGAACCCACGGCCCCACCACTCAGAAACGTCACTGGTCACCTTGTGGGGATGCTTTTCACTGTCTTCTCTGCAGCTGCCCTGCCATCTACTCACTTTCCCCACAAAATCAAGACCACACTTTGCATGTTGCTCGATGCTGCCTTCCACGGGTGCTGCTGTCAATACCGCTCCTCGGCAGCACATACCTGTCCACACCCTCACTTGTTAATTTTTTGGTTAATCCTCACCCGAGGACATTTTCCCATTGATTTTTACAGAGAGTGGAAAGGAGAGGGAGAACAGAGAGAAACATTGATGTAGAGACACATTGATTGGTTGTTTTCCACAAACCCTGATCAGGGCCAGGAGGAGCCTGCAACCAACATACATGCCCTTGACTAGAATCGAACCAGGGACCCTTCAGCCTGCAGGCCAATGCTCTATCCACTTGGTCACACCAGCCAGAGCTCATTTCCCATTTCCAATGAGGGTGGAATACACTGCTCTCAGCCCAGCTCAGCTGAGTGCCACCGGCCGCTTCACTCTGCCTGGCTTCCCTCCTCTGGCAGATGGGCGGGAACCCACGGCCTCCCCACACAGGGCTGCTAGAGCCGAACGGTCTGATGGACGAGGAACTGAGAAGGCAGGAAGCGCTGGGGACATAGGACCCCGGTGGCTCCTGCTCTCTCCTCCGCAGAGTTCCATCCCGTGCACTGGCTCGCTGCCGCCCCCCCCCCCCCCCCGACGACCCAGTGGGGCAGGCAGAAGCAGGCGCAGCCTTCTGAACCTGCCTGGTTTTGAGCTTCTACCCCTCCTCCGTTTATTCTACCTCTAGGTGCTGAGTCCCGTATCAGCACTTGAATCATATGAGCAATTCAGTTCCAGCCCCAAGGAGCAGATGCAACACTTCCTGCCTCCTACATGCAGTTCCCAAGAAGGCCCGCCCCGCCCCCCCCCCAAATCTACTGGGCCACCTGGACCACCCCCTCTGGGAAACCCCCGATCCTCCAGCTGTGAACCCAGCCACACCCACGACAGCTCCTTTCCGCCTGTGACGGGGCTGCTCACACCGCTGACACAGCAGATGCTCAGCACATACTTGTTCTACAGAGATTCACTGATCAGCCTCGGCCAGGGAGCGCCATTGGCTGGAGCGTCGCCCTGACCGCCGGGGTGCACGTGGCATCCCTGGGCAGGGCACATACGAGAATCAGCCAACGGACGCGTAAGTGGGACAACACATCTCTCTCTCCTCTTCCTGTCTTTGAGGCCAATCAATAAAAAAACTATTTACAAGTCACGATGGAGGCAGTGGGAGTGGTGACTTGCAGGAAGGAGGGAGCGATCAGTGGGACCCAATAAATACCCCCATGGCCTCCCCCAGCCGTTCTATCCCATCGAGAATGGCTTCTGCTTGTGCTGCCTCAGCCCTGAAGTTGGCTTAGCCTCCTCTATCGCTTGCCTTCACTCTCTGCGGCCCGAGCTCTGCGCAGCGTGTCCCTGCACCCCCACTCACTCGGCCAGCTTGCTGAGCCCCGCGCGGGCCCAAAGGCACAGCATGGTGTGGAGGCTTCCAGAGGGGTCTGGGCTCCGCAGCAGGACGGCGGGCCGTGTTGCCTCTGCACGTGGGCACCGGAGCAGGGCACAGCCCTCTGAAGACCCCAGCACCACGGTCAGGGAAGCGGGCTGCCCCCTCCCCCCTTACGAGGGTACAGGCACACAGGGACTCAGGAAATGCTTGCGACTAAAGGTCGCTGGTCTCTCCACACCAGGCCTAGCCATGCTCTGCCCCGCATGCACACCCACAGGCCCACCTGGGTTATCCACAGCCCCACCCCCGCTGTCCTCCCTCGGTCTGTGGGTTCCAACGTGTCCCTGCAGATGCCCTGCAGGCTGGTGGCATCTGACCGAGGAGCACCCACAGGAGGCGAGGAGGCCTGGGTCCTATCGGCTCCATCTTGAGCTGCCTGAGACCTGACCAGGAATCCCTCTGAGCCCCACTTTCTTCTCCCTGAGTGGCCCTAACTGTTTGAGTCGAACTGTAGCCAACCCAGTGTGGTCAGTGGACCGGACAGCCCAAGACCCCTATGTGACGGGCGAGGTGGCCATCAGGCAAGTGCAGGGCCCTCCCAGGAGAACAGGGGTGGTGCTCCCTGCCTGCCAGGCTCACCAGCAGCTGAGAATGAGGCCCAGTGGGGAACTTTCACCAACAAAGCAGGAACAGGAAAAGCCGGTTGGGAGCGCTTGGGCCGGGTGCAGGCAGGGTGGAGAGAGGGGTGCCCCCAGCTGCTGTCTGGGGGTTGGCGTCGGGCATGGTGGGGCGAGAGGCTGCGACCTCCTCTCCTCACATCTCCCCGCAGGTGTGGGGGCAGCAGGGCCAGTGCCCGGCCACCAGGCTGACACTCACTGTGGCCTCTTTAGAGGTGACCTGAGCCTGTGGAGCTGTGTGCCAGGGGAGGGCTGGCAGTGCCTGGTGAGGGCAGGAGGGCGTGGCAGAGGCTCAGGCACCCGAGGTCTATCCCACCAGCCATGCCTCCAGGCAGATGTGGCCTTCCCCTACCCATTCCTACGTAGGGAGGCCACTCTCCCAGAAGCCACCGTGTGGGGCAGTGAGAAAAACCAATTCACTGGGCACCAAGTGGGCTCTCCTGGCCCGTGTTCCTTTGCCCAGGGAGGGCGAGCCGGGCACGGCGGGTGGGAGGACCTCCAGGCAGCAGGTGACTCATTCAGATGGGCTCTCTGTGCCCACAGCACTGCTGGCAGGGTCAGGGGTGTGGCCCCGGGTTGGGCATGAAGGAGCTCGTGGATATGGGCATGGGGTCACTAGCGGGGGTTCAGTAGTAGAACTAGGAGAGGCTGAATAGACTGGGAAGGTCTGAAGACCCCCCTGCACCCCTCCCCACCTGCCACGCCTGGGAGCCCGAACCCAAGCGTCTGGCCTGGGGCTGCCTGCCCTGCTGTTTACCCTGGGAAGATGGGCTTTCAGAGGGGCAGACTCCTGGTGAGGCAGGGCCAGGATACCAGTCACTGAGGGAAAGGGCTCACCATTGAAGGGAGAGAAAGGGCTGATGGGAAAGGGCAGGAGTCTGGACAGGGCCTCCTAGGGGCAAAAAGCCCCCCTGGCAGCCGGGAGAGTGGTGGGATGGAGGGAGGCCCCTTGGACACTGACGGGGATCATCACCCTCATCCCAGCCTTCTCCATGGTGTCCAGGCCTCTCTACGAGCCCCCCTCCCCTCCCCCCCCGGCTCTGACAACCCGAAAACGGACGCTATGTCATCTGCACAGCCCACCCCTGCCTCCCGAAGGGCTGTCCAGCTCCCTCCCTGATAGCCAGTCAGTGGGGCTGCGGAGGGTTCTCATTCTGCCTCTGCCACGGGCGAACTGTGAAACCTTGGGCGAATGACTTCACCTCTTTGTGTCTCAATTTGCACTGAGGTTGTACATCTGTAAAATGGGGACCATAATAGCACATACCCCACAAACTCATAAGGATTAAACGAGTGGGCACATGTGAAACTTAGAGAAGTAGCACTAAGCACAAATTAAACGATCAGTAAAAGTTAGTTGCTGTCATCACCATCCTCATCCTCATCGTCACCATCATTGTCATCATCGTCACCACCATTATCACCCTCATTGTCATTATTGTCACCATCATCATCATCGTCATCATCATCATCATCGTCACCATCCTCATCATCACCATCCTCAATATCATCCTCATTATCATCACCACTATCATCATTGTCATCATTGTCATCCTCATCATTATCGTCATCACCATTATCACCCTCATTGTCATCATTGTCACCATCATCATCACCGTCATCACCATCGTCACCTTCCTCATCATCCTCATCATCACCATCACTGTCACCAGCATTATCACCATCATTGTCATCATAGTCATCATCCTCATCATTATCATCACCACCATCATTGTCATCATCACCATCCTCATGATCGTCACATCCTCATCATCATTGTCATCCTCCTCCTCATCATCATCATTGTCACCATCCTCATCATCATTGTCACCATCCTTATCATCCTCATCATCATCACCATCATTATCATCATCACCATCATCCTCATCATCACCATCCTCATTATCATCATAACCATCATTGTCATCATCACCATCACCATCATCATCATCACCATCCTCATTATCACCATCATTATCACCATCATTGTCATCATAGTCACCATCCTCATCATTATCATCACCACCATCATTGTTGTCATCATCACCATTCTCATGATCGTCACATCCTCATCATTGTCACCATCATCATCGTCACCATCCTCATCATCATTGTCACTGTCTTCCTCCTCATTATCATCATTGTCATCATCGTCACCATCATTGTCACCATCCTCCTCCTCATTATCATCGTCATCATCATCACCATCATGATCATTGTAACCACCATCATCACCATCACCACTATCACTGTCATCATCACCATCATCACCATCACTGTCACCACCATCATTGTCATCATCGTCACCATCCTCAGTCTCCACCAGCATCATTACATCCTTTCCTCTACGAAGCAGTGGGCTTCCCTTCCTGGAACCTCACTCAGCAGATATCTATTGAGCACCTACCCAGTACGAGGCCTTGCACTGGGCGCTCTCGGTCCCCGGGGCCCGGCCGGCCTGTGCGCTCTCGGTCCCCGGGGCCCGGCCGGCCTGTGCGCTCTCGGTCCCCGGAGCTCAGGCAGGGCTGCCGCTGTGGCGTCTTGGAAGTGCTGAGCCAGCGGCAGTGCTGGGCGGGCCTGAGCCTCATGGCCGCGAAAGCCTGCGCTCAGCAGCCCAGCCACAGGCTCCCAGTGTGGCCAGCAGCCCGCTGCCAGCCCTGCCCAGGCCCTGCCCAGGTCCTGCGCCGTGGCGCTCGTCCCAGGCGGGGCGGGTGCCCACGCAGCGGGTGCAGCCAGTGTGCGGTGCGGCTCTGCTTCCACCCGCGGCCAGCAGCCTCCCCTCCTGCCCCACGCAACCCAAACCCCTCGACCGGCCAGGCAGGCGGGCCTGGGCCTGCGTGGTGGAGGGGAGGGCCAGGGGAGGGACCTGGGGATTCCTGGCATGGACCCCTCCCTTCTGTTCCTCACTGCCTGATCCTGCACTAGGTGGGCAGGAGTGGGGCCTGGCCCAGGAAAAAGTAGGGGTGCCTGGGAGGCACTGGCTCAACAGGGGCCCCGCCAAAACCAAACCCCATGGCCTGGCAGCCCCTCCAGGGCTTTCCAAGGATCTACCTGCTTCCCCACCCCCCACCACTGGCAGAGATGAAAAGGGTATCTAGGGAGAAACCCACTAAGGCCAGAGCGGCCAGGGCGGGCAGGAAGGGAAGGGAGGGCAGGGAAGCCAGGGCGGGCAGGGTGGGCAGGGCGGGCAGGGAGGCCAGGGCGGGCAGGGAGGCCAGGGTGGGCAGGGAGGCCAGGGTGGGCAGGGAGGGCAGTGCGGGAAGGGAGGCCAGGGCAGGCCGGGAGGGCAGGGCAGGCAGGACGGGCAGGAAGGCCAGGGCAGGTAGAGAGGCCAGGGCAGGCAGGGAGGCCAGGAGGCCAGGGAGGGCAGGGCGGGCAGGGAGGCCAGGGCGGGCAGGGAGGCCACGGCGGGCAGGGAGGGCAGTGCGGGCAGTGAGGCCAGGGCAGGCAGGGAGGGCAGTGCGGGCAGAGTGGCCAGGGCGGGCAGGGAGGGCAGGGAGGCCAGGGTGGCAGGGAGGGCAGGGAGGCCAGGGCGGGCAGGGAGGCCAGGGCGGGCAGGGAGGCCAGAGTGGGCAGGGAGGCCAGGGCGGGCAGGGAGGCCAGGGCGAGCAGGGAGGCCAGGGCGGGCAGGGCGGCCAGGGCGGGCGGGGCGGCCAGGGCGAGCAGGGAGGCCAGGGCGGGCAGGGAGGCCAGGGCGGGCAGGGCGGGCAGCGAGGCCAGGGCGGGCAGGGAGGCCAGGGTGGGCAGCGAGGCCAGGGAGGCCAGGGCAGGCAGGGAGTCCAGGGCGGGCAGGGAGGGCAGAGCGGGCAGGGGGGCCAGGGAGGGCAGGGTGGCCAGGGTGGGCAGGGTGGCCTGGAGGCCAGGGAGGGCAGGGCGGGCAGGGAGGCCGGGGGGGGCAGAGAGGGCAGTGCGGGGCAGGGAGGCCAGGGCGGGCAGGGAGGCCAGGGCGGGCAGGGAGGCCAGGGTGGGCAGGGAGGCCAGGGCAGGCAGGGTGGGCAGGGCGGGCAGGGAGGCCAGGGTGGGCAGAGAGGCCAGGGCGGGCAGGGTGGGCAGGGAGGCCAGGGCGGACAGGGAGGCCAGGGCGGGCAGGGAGGCCAGGGAGGGCAGGGAGGCCAGGGTGTGCAGGGAGGCCAGGGCGGTCAGGGCGGGCAGGGCGGGCGGACAGGGAGGCCAGGACGGACAGGGAGGCCAGGGCGGGCAGGGAGGCCATGGCGGGCAGGGAGGCCAGGCGGACAGGGTGGGCAGGGCGGGCAGGGAGGCCAGGGCGGGCAGGGAGGCCTGGGAGGCCAGGGCGGACAGGGCGGGCAGGGAGGCCAGGGCGGGCAGGGAGGCCAGGGCGGACAGGGCGGGCAGGGAGGCCAGGGCGGACAGGGAGGCCAGGGCGGGCAGGGAGGCCAGGGCGGGCAGGGAGGCCAGGCAGACAGGGTGGGCAGGGCGGGCAGGGAGGCCTGGGCGGCCAGGGCTGACAGGGAGGCCAGGGCGGGCAGAGAGGCGAGGGCGGGCAGTGGGGCCAGGGCGGGCAGGGAGGCCTGGGAGGCCAGGGAGGCCAGCGAGGGCAGGGAGGCCAGGGCGGGCAGTGAGGCCAGGGTGGGCAGGGAGGCCTGGGAGGCCAGGGCGGACAGGGAGGGCAGGGCGGGCAGAGAGGCCAGGGCGGGCAGCGAGGCCAGGGCGGGCAGGGAGGCCAGGGTGGCAGGGAGGGCAGGGAGGCCAGGGCAGGCCGGGAGGTCAGGGCGGGCAGGGAGGCCAGGGCGGACAGGGAGGCCAGGGCGGACAGGGAGGCCAGGGCGGCCAGGGAGGCCAGGGTGGGCAGGGAGGCCTGGACGGGCAGGGAGGCCAGGGTGGGTAGGGAGGCCAGGGAGGACACGGGGGACAGGGAGGCCAGGGCGCCTCTGGAGAGGTTTTGTGGTCAGTGTCACCGGAACCCACTGTGCGGTCAGATTCTCACCAAGGTCCTTCCTATTGCCTGTCTTATCCCCACACCCCACGTCTCCTCAATGTTGGGGGACTCCCACGTGACCAGGCTGCACCCCAGGTTCCCGTTGGCACCCAGGGTGGTGCCCAAGGTGATGCAGGTCAGAGTGAAGAAGCAGCCGCACCCCGCGCCCACCCTGGGCTGGACATGAGGAGCGGGCATGAGCCCAGATCCTGTGAGCCAGCCACCTGCTCCCCTCGGCCCCTGGGGGGCATGGGCGGCCCTGGGAGTGGGCCCTGGGGCTGGGGGGGAGGGGTGTCAGCGGCGCCAGGTGTCCTGGGCCTGAATCCCTTCCACACCCACCTTGCCGCAGGGCTACCTCCCAGGAACCCACAGCCAGGGGCTAATTGCTACTGTCAGAGCCAGGCTCCTCTGGGTTTGGGGTCACAGAAACTGCGGCTGCTTTCCCCTTGGCTGACACCCCACCCCTAGTCCCCACACGGAGCTGGTAATGATGGGCTGTGGGGCTGGCGCCGGGCGCCTTAGGCGGGTGAGCTCCCTGCGTGGGACAGGAAGGGGCGCGGCGCCTGGGAACAGCCCGAGGGAGCCGGAGCAGAGCGGGAGCCCAGCACCTCCCAGACAGGCCGGGCAGCTGCTCCACGCAGCACGGAAGCCGGGGGGGGGGGGGGGGGGGGGGGGGGGGGGGGGGGGGGGGGGGGGGGGGGGGGGGGGGGGGGTGTTGGGGGGTTGGGGGGGGGCTGGGTGGGGGGGGTGTCCCTGGGAGTGGCGTGGCAGGGGGGCTGCTCTGTTGAGTCCTGGCTCTCCCCAAAGCCTGGCAGGACAGGTTGGGGGACAGGGATGAATCAGGGGGCTGGGTTTTGCAGAGGAGCCGGACTGCGGTCTACAGCCTGCCTCATGCCGGTGCCCATCCCCAAGGCAAGGCAGGGCTGGTCCTGAGCAATCCAACTAGACCTCGCCCTCAGAACCAGGAGCCGCTCTGCCCCTTTCCCCCTGCCCTCCCCCCCCCCCATCTGCCGGTCCTCAGGCGCGAGGACGAAGGCACCACTGAGCATGGGGAGGCAAGCTCCAGTCACGCCTCCTCTTGGGCCTGAGGTGAGGTAATCACCCCTCTTTGGCCTCCGTTTCCTTGACGGTAGAGGGAAATGTGGACCCCAAGACCTTGGAGGACAAGGCTTTGGATGTCAAATGTCCAGCTGTCTGGGCCCCAGTGCTGCACCTTCCCTGGACCAGCCTCGGGAACCTCTCCACTTCTGTGCCCAGACCTCTGTGCACTGCCCACCAACTCCAGGCAGACCTCCTGGATTACATGGAGCGCCAGGGAGGTCCGGCTGCACAGAGGCAGAGCTGGTTGCCTCAGCCATGCAGTCACCAAGGCCAGCGGTTGCCAGCCCCCCAGAAGTCCCTCCCCTCAAGCAGACCCACTTCCTTAGCTTTCAACCCCCCTGGGCTGGACTCTACCTCGGTGAACCCTAGGGACCCCCTTATCATCCCTCCCACCCCGTCTTCTCCCCACAGCCTGTGCCTAAGCCAGCCACAGCATCTCTTACCGGCCTCCTGGAGTACACCGCCAGGTGTACACCCCTGCGTCTAGCTCCCTGCTCCGATCCCTCCTCCACCCAAAACAAATCATTCTGTGCACAATTCTTCCCTGGCTCCCTGCAGCCTCGGGACAAGTTCAAATCCTTCCGTTCCAGACCATCTGGGGGATCCCAGCGTCCGGCCACCTCCCCCTGCTCTCTCCTGCCGCACGAGACAAGGCCATCATTCCGTTAAAAACACCACCATTACTGGCCCGTCTCCCTCCTCGGTCTTGAATGACCTTAGCTTTGACTTCCAACCTTCCTGGAACCTCCCTCCCAGCCTGAGCTAGGGGGGCCCCATCCATCTGCCTCAGCCCCCTCAGCCCAGGGCTGGGTGGAGTAAGCATCAGAGCTGCCACGCGGTTGGTGGAGAAGACGAGCCCACTGGGTCCCGGGCCAGGGCGAGCCGTTGCTCAGGTCTGACGTACTTCCTGGAAGCTGCTGTCAGCGGAAGGCTTGGCCCGTGCAGGAGGGCACCGCACATGGGCGGGTGGGGTGGGAAGACAGAGAGGCGAGGCTCATACCTGCATTGGGGGGGGGTGGTGGTGGTGGTGGTGTAGCACCGAGTCTTCCACTTCTTGACTGAAACCAGGAAGCTATACCCCAAAAGAGTGTAGGTCTGCCTGACCTGTTGCCGGCCCCCCATTCGTGTCCTCTGCTGGCGCTCACTTGCCTTTCCTGGATTCCTTTCCTCCCTCCTCTGTCCCAGTCCCCCTCCTCCTCCACGCCAGGCCATCATGTGAAACTTATTCTCGCCCAGCGGGCAGCCCCGAGCCCCCTCCCCAGGTCTGAGGCCTGCAAAGCCTGCGGCTCCCACTCCACACCCTCGAAGCCCTGAATAGCCAGCTGTAAGGCCAGGGTGCAGACGGGGCCTGCCTGTAGCTGATGCCACCCTCTCCACCGCCGACAGCGTTTGAGTCTCCCCTCTGCTCTCCCCGGTTCTTCCAGCTACAGGATGGGTGGAGCCTCACGCACCAGCCATCCCGCGGCACTGAGCCCGGGCCGGCCGCCGGCCCATCGCGCTGGGATTGTTGCTCCCACACGGAACGTGGATCCCCCTGCCGGGTGTTTCTTAGTTTGGTGTGTGTGTGTGTGTGTGTGTGTGTGTGTGTGTTTATTGATTTCACAGAGGAAGGGAGAGGGGCAGAGGGACAAAAACATCAGTGATGGAACAACATAAACTGACGAACAAAAACAGAACCAGAGTCAGTAGCATCGAACAGACTGTCCAGCCTCAGAGGGAAGGCGGAGGGTGAGGGGTAAGAGATCAACTGAGGGACTTGTATGCATGCATATGAGCATGACCAATGGACACAGACAGAAGTGGGGTGAGGGCATGTGCTGGGGGCGGAGGCAGCCGGGAGAGATCAATGGGGGGAAAGGAGATTTATGTAATATTTTAAACAATAAAAAAATTTAAAAAGAAAAAAGAAACATCAATGATGAGAATCATTGATTGGCTGCCTCTTGCACACCTCTCACTGAAGATCCAGCCCACAACCCAGGCACGTGCCCAGGCCAGGAACCGAACCATGACCTCCTGGGTCATAGGCCTTTCAACCACTGAGCCAGGCCGACCGGCCGGGTGGGAAGAGGCTTTAGAGAGGGTACGGGCGGAGGTTGAGTGCCTGCTCTGGGCCCTGTAGGGGGAGGGCGGTGAGGTGCGTGGGAAGGCGGGAGCGGACGGCCCGCTGCCGTTGGCTTGGGGTATGCCGTGGCACGCCTGTGCCCTCAGAGGGCAGAGCACGGGGAGGCAGGGCGTGCTGGGGGCTGGCCCAGGCAGGAGGCTGTGGGGACAGGACAGAGATGGAGAAGGGAGACGGACACCTTCCGCGGGAAAGGCGCCACTTGGGAAGGATGTGCTGTGTGCGCTCTCCCCTCGGGCAGGGCTTCCGTGTGAGAGGCACTGGGTCTCGCGTTTGAGTCTCCCCTCTGCTCTCCCCGGTTCTTCCAGCTACAGGATGGGTGGAGCCTCACGCACCAGCCATCCCGCGGCACTGAGCCCGGGCCAGCCGCCGGCCCATCGCGCTGGGATTGTTGCTCCCAGCATCTCTGTCTGGCCCGGCTTCCACCTCTGCCACAGGCCCCGCCACCTCCCGCTCGGGGCAGCTCCCAGGCAGGACTCAGGCAGGACGCCAGCTGGAGGGGGCGGGCCCTGCAGGCCTCAGGTGCGGGCAGGGGTGCTGGGACAGGAGAAGGCACCCCGTGCACAGTGTCCCCAGCAGAGGGTGGTGCTCAGAGCATGGCTGGGGGTGTGGAGGGGCTGGAGGGGGGCTGGGCCGGTCTCTGGAACCCCCGCTAGGATGGCCTTGGTCTCAGGGGCCCCAAGTGCTGAAGCGTGGCCTCATACCCAGCAGTATGACGCTGGGCCTGGGAGGAAGAGGGGTCAGGGATCAGGCCTGTGTGAGGGCAGTCCCCGAGGGAGGAGGCAGTGCACGGCAGCTCTGGGCCTGCGGGGCCTCCTCCGGCCTGGACCCATGAGGCTGGGAGGGAGCCCTGCTCACATCCCCAAGAGAAGCCCTCCTAGAGGGGTCTCAGGTAGCACAACCAGGCCCAGACTCAGTGGCTGAGTATCCCTTCACCCTACACCGGAGCCATTACACACTGCTCCCAGGGCCATTACACACTCCGCCCAGGGCCATTACACACTGTGCCCAGGGCCATTACACACTGTGCCCAGGGCCATTACACACTCCGCCCAGGGCCGTGTCACACTCCGCCCAGGGCCATTACACACTGCGCCCAGGGCCGTGTCACACTCCGCCCAGGGCCATTACACACTCCGCCCAGGGCCGTGTCACACTGAGCCCAGGGCCATTACACACTCCGCCCAGGGCCATTACACACTGTGCCCAGGGCCATGTCACACTCCGCCCAGGGCCATTACACACTGTGCCCAGGGCCATTACACACTCCGCCCAGGGCCATTACACACTGCGCACAGGGCCGTGTCACACTCCGCCCAGGGCCGTGTCACACTCCGCCCAGGGCCGTGTCACACTCCGCCCAGGGCCATTACACACTCCGCCCAGGGCCGTGTCACCCTCCGCCCAGGGCCATTACACACTCCGCCCAGGGCCGTGTCACACTCCACCCAGGGCCATTACACACTCCGCCCAGGGCCGTGTCACACTCCGCCCAGGGCCGTGTCACCCTCCGCCCAGGGCCGTGTCACACTCCGCCCAGGGCCGTGTCACACTCCGCCCAGGGCCATTACACACTCCGCCCAGGGCCATTACACACTCCGCCCAGGGCCATTACACACTCCGCCCAGGGCCGTGTCACACTCCGCCCAGGGCCATTACACACTCCGCCCAGGGCCGTGTCACACTCCGCCCAGGGCCATTACACACTCCGCCCAGGGCCGTGTCACACTCCGCCCAGGGCCATTACACACTCCGCCCAGGGCCATTACACACTCCGCCCAGGGCCATTACACACTCCGTCCAGGGCTGTGTCACACCCCGCCCAGGGCCATTACACACTCCGCCCAGGGCCATTACACACTGTGCCCAGGGCCATTACACACTCCGCCCAGGGCCGTGTCACACTCCGCCCAGGGCCATTACACACTGTGCCCAGGGCCATTACACACTCCGCCCAGGGCCATTACACACTGTGCCCAGGGCTGTGTCACCCCGCCCAGGGCCATTACACACTCCGCCCAGGGCCATTACACACTCCGCCCAGGGCCATTACACACTCCGCCCAGGGCCGTGTCACCCTCCGCCCAGGGCCGTGTCACACCCCGCCCAGTGCCATTACACACTCCGCCCAGGGCCGTGTCACACTCCGCCCAGGGCCATTACACACTCCGCCCAGGGCCGTGTCACACTCCGCCCAGGGCCATTACACACTCCGCCCAGGGCCATTACACACTCCGCCCAGGGCCGTGTCACACTCCGCCCAGGGCCATTACACACTCCGCCCAGGGCCGTGTCACACTCCGCCCAGGGCCATTACACACTCCGCCCAGGGCCATTACACACTCAGCCCAGGGCTGTGTCACACTCCGCCAGGGCCATTACACACTCCGCCCAGGGCCATTACACACTCCGCCCAGGGCTGTGTCACACTCCGCCCAGGGCCATTACACACTGCGCCCAGGGCCGTGTCACACTCCGCCCAGGGCCGTGTCACACTCCGCCCAGGGCCGTGTCACACTCCGCCCAGGGCCATTACACACTCCGCCCAGGGCCATTACACACTCCACCCAGGGCCGTGTCACACTCCGCCCAGGGCCGTGTCACACTCCGCCCAGGGCCGTGTCACACTCCGCCCAGGGCCATTACACACTCCGCCCAGGGCCGTGTCACACTCCGCCCAGGGCCGTGTCACCCTCCGCCCAGGGCCATTACACACTCCGCCCAGGGCCATTACACACTCCGCCCAGGGCCGTGTCACACTCCGCCCAGGGCCGTGTCACACTCCGCCCAGGGCCGTGTCACACTCCGCCCAGGGCCATTACACACTCCGCCCAGGGCCGTGTCACACTCCGCCCAGGGCCGTGTCACCCTCCGCCCAGGGCCATTACACACTCCGCCCAGGGCCATTACACACTCCGCCCAGGGCCGTGTCACCCTCCGCCCAGGGCCATTACACACTCCGCCCAGGGCCATTACACACTCCGCCCAGGGCCATTACACACTCCGCCCAGGGCCGTGTCACCTTCCGCCCAGGGCCGTGTCACACCCCGCCCAGGGCCATTACACACTCCGCCCAGGGCCATTACACACTCCGCCCAGGGCCGTGTCACACTCCGCCCAGGGCCATTACACACTCCGCCCAGGGCCGTGTCACACTCCGCCCAGGGCCATTACACACTCTGCCCAGGGCCATTACACACTCCGCCCAGGGCCGTGTCACACTCCGCCCAGGGCCATTACACACTCCGCCCAGGGCCATTACACACTCCGCCCAGGGCCGTGTCACACTCCGCCCAGGGCCGTGTCACCCTCCGCCCAGGGCCGTGTCACACTCCGCCCAGGGCCGTGTCACACTCCGCCCAGGGCCATTACACACTCCGCCCAGGGCCGTGTCACACCCCGCCCAGGGCCGTGTCACACCCCGCCCAGGGCCGTGTCACACCCCACCCAGGGCCATTACACACTCCACCCAGGGCCGTGTCACACTCCGCCCAGGGCCATTACACACTCCACCCAGGGCCGTGTCACACTCCGCCCAGGGCCATTACACACTCCGCCCAGGGCCGTGTCACACTCCGCCCAGGGCCATTACACACTCCGCCCAGGGCCATTACACACTCCGCCCAGGGCCATTACACACTCCGTCCAGGGCTGTGTCACACCCCGCCCAGGGCCATTACACACTCCGCCCAGGGCCATTACACACTCCGCCCAGGGCCATTACACACTCCGCCCAGGGCCGTGTCACCCTCCGCCCAGGGCCGTGTCACACCCCGCCCAGGGCCATTACACACTCCGCCCAGGGCCATTACACACTCCGCCCAGGGCCGTGTCACACTCCGCCCAGGGCCATTACACACTCCGCCCAGGGCCGTGTCACACTCCGCCCAGGGCCGTGTCACACTCCGCCCAGGGCCGTGTCACACTCCGCCCAGGGCCATTACACACTCCGCCCAGGGCCGTGTCACACTCCGCCCAGGGCCATTACACACTGCGCCCAGGGCCGTGTCACACTCCGCCCAGGGCCATTACACACTCCGCCCAGGGCCATTACACACTCCGCCCAGGGCCATTACACACTCCGCCCAGGGCCGTGTCACACTCCGCCCAGGGCCATTACACACTCCGCCCAGGGCCGTGTCACACTCCGCCCAGGGCCGTGTCACACTCCGCCCAGGGCCGTGTCACACTCCGCCCAGGGCCATTACACACTCCGCCCAGGGCCATTACACACTCCGCCCAGGGCCATTACACACTCCGTCCAGGGCTGTGTCACACCCCGCCCAGGGCCATTACACACTCCGCCCAGGGCCATTACACACTCCGCCCAGGGCCATTACACACTCCGCCCAGGGCCGTGTCACCCTCCGCCCAGGGCCGTGTCACACCCCGCCCAGGGCCATTACACACTCCGCCCAGGGCCGTGTCACACTCCGCCCAGGGCCATTACACACTCCGCCCAGGGCCGTGTCACCCTCCGCCCAGGCCCATTACACACTCCGCCCAGGGCCATTACACACTCCGCCCAGGGCCGTGTCACACTCCGCCCAGGGCCATTACACACTCCGCCCAGGGCCGTGTCACACTCCGCCCAGGGCCATTACACACTCCGCCCAGGGCCATTACACACTCCGCCCAGGGCTGTGTCACACTCCGCCCAGGGCCATTACACACTCCGCCCAGGGCCGTGTCACACTCCGCCCAGGGCCGTGTCACACTCCGCCCAGGGCCGTGTCACACTCCGCCCAGGGCCATTACACACTCCGCCCAGGGCCGTGTCACACTCCGCCCAGGGCCATTACACACTCCGCCCAGGGCCGTGTCACACTCCGCCCAGGGCCGTGTCACACTCCGCCCAGGGCCGTGTCACACTCCGCCCAGGGCCATTACACACTCCGCCCAGGGCCATTACACTCTCCGCCCAGGGCCGTGTCACACTCCGCCCAGGGCCATTACACACTCCGCCCAGGGCCGTGTCACACTCCGCCCAGGGCCATTACACACTCTGCCCAGGGCCATTACACACTCTGCCCAGGGCCATTACACACTCTGCCCAGGGCCATTACACACTCCGCCCAGGGCCGTGTCACACTCCGCCCAGGGCCATTACACACTGTGCCCAGGGCCATTACACACTCCGCCCAGGGCCATTACACACTGTGCCCAGGGCCATTACACACTCCGCCCAGGGCCGTGTCACACTGAGCCCAGGGCCATTACACACTCCGCCCAGGGCCATTACACACTCCGCCCAGGGCCGTGTCACACTCCGCCCAGGGCCGTGTCACCCTCCGCCCAGGGCCGTGTCACACTCCGCCCAGGGCCGTGTCACACCCCGCCCAGGGCCATTACACACTCCGCCCAGGGCCGTGTCACACTCCGCCCAGGGCCATTACACACTCCGCCCAGGGCCATTACACACTCCGCCCAGGGCCATTACACACTCCCGACCAGGGCTGTGTCATACTCTCGTCTGTTTTTGTCTCCAGGAGCCTATGTTGCCAGCCTAGGAGCTGGCTACAGGCCTTTGTGGAGCATCCGCTCCCCAGGCACAAGCACATCCACCCTTCTGGGCAGGCAGAGCTGGCAGACAACTGAAGGCAGCAGGGAGCAGGGACTGGCCAAGGCTCTGGGGACATTTGCTCTCTGACTAGCTGTCCTTAGCGGTGTGGCCCCAAGAGCCCCACAGGATCTCCCACAGGAGGGCTGTGGGCCTGGGGGGAGGACAGCAGGCTCCCAGGTCAGACAGGGCCTCAGGCCTGCTGAGTGGAGAGGAGGAGGCAAACCTTTAGTTTTTGTTGGCTCTTGGCTGATGGGAGAACCGAACCCCACAGAGGAGAGGCCTCCTGAGGACTGACGTTCAGGCTGCCATCCAGGGAGTATCTGATGGGTGGACACAGGGTCCCGGAGGGTGGACACAGGGGCCTGAGGGTGGACACAGGGTCCAGGGGTGAACGCAGGGTCCAGGAGTGAACACAGGGGCTGGGGGGGTGGACACAGGGTCCTGGAGGGTGGACACAGGGGCCTAAAGGTGGACACAGGGTCCAGGGGTGGACACAGGGTCCCGGGGGGTGGACACCAGGGCCTGGGGGGTGGACACCAGGGCCTGGGGTGGTGGACACAGAGTCTAGGGGATGGACACAGGGTCCCGGGGGGGTGGACACAAGGGGCCACGGGGGTGGACACAGGACCTGGGGGTGGACACAGGGTCCAGGGATGGACTCAGGCCGGGGGGTGAACACAGGGGTCGGGGGGGTGGACACAGGGGGCCAGGGGGTGGACACAGGGTCCGGGGGGTGGACACAGGGGTCGGAGGAATGGACACAGGGTCCCGGGGGGGTGGACACAAGGGGCCACGGGGGTGGACACAGGGGCCTGGGGGTGGACACATGGGCCCGGGGGGTGGACACAGGGTCAGGGGGGTGGACACAGGGTCCGGGGGGTGGACACAGGGGTTGGGGGTGGACACATGGTCCCGGGGGGTGGACACAGGATGAGAGAGGTGAATGACTTGGGGAAAGGGAGGGAGAGGTCTCCCATGGTCCACCTCTTACCCGCCACACTCCCCCTGCTGTCCCCACGAGAAACAGACGTCTCACTCCACTTACAAGCAACAGGTGCTGGGTCCCTCACTCCCACCTTCCTGGACATGTCCTGGTTGAACCCTGAGAAGCACCTGACCCCCATGTGAACCCCCAGCCCAGCCCAGCCCACCTCAGGGCCCATCCGGACCAGACCGGGTGACCTCCTCTGGTGCGGCCGGTCCCTGCTCTACCCGCCCGTGCAGCGCCCAATGTGGCTCATGTCAGCCCGAATCTTCCATCGCTGGGGGGGGGGGGGGGGGGGCGGGAGACCTAGCTGGTGGCAGTCATGCTCCCAGCTTCTGCCCCACCTGACTGTTCTCCTTTCAGTGGTCCGAGAAGGCGGGCCTGCAAAGGGTCCTGACCTCGTGTGGCTGGGCCTGGAGGCCACCCTGTGAGTGGCGTCCGATCTCCATTGCCTGACAGGGCTCTAGGCTCCCCCCACTCTCTGCTCCCCTCCACCCCCAGCGGAGCCTCAGGAACAAGCCCGGGCCTGGGAAGCTCTCCTGCCTGGTCCTGCCCACCCACAGGGGCTGGGAAGGGCAGGCTCGAGGCCATGCTTTGACGTTTGTCCTGCTAATTTCAGTGCAGGAACCACACGCACGTCCACACACAGCCTTCCTGAGCCCCAGTCTCTCAGCTGCGAGCTGGGCTGAGGTCAGGGGAGAGGAAGGGAGGGCCTGTGGAGAGACCCCCAGCTCGGGGTCCCCAGGGCCTCTCCCGCCTGGCTCACTGCGCCCGCACGCTGCCTGCTCACCCCCCCCCCACACACACACATGCCGCTCCTCGCTCCATCTCACAGCACTGAGGTCATCCCTTCCTGGCAAAGTGCTGAGGGAGCAGCCCTGCCCCCACAGCCTGTCCGCCCCGGCAGGAGCTGTGGGTGCTGGGACCCAGGGGTGGGGGTGAAACCCTGAGCCGCTCACTCCCCCGCCTGCCCACCCACTTGCCCGCCCGCTCCGGCCCACAGTCCTGGAGGGCAGCTCCTGGCTGCCAGTGTGGGTCTCCCCGCCCCCCTTCTGCCCACCAGTCTCTCAGGAGCCGCGCCCAGCCACTCCCGCTCAGGCTTGTCAGGGTTTCAGGAGTCACAGGTAGGGGCCGGCGTGCCAGGGCCTGCGCCGGGCTGCCTGCAGGAACATGGGCACGTAGGTGCAGGCACTGTGCCCAGCCTCTGGGCACTCGCTTCCTCCTTCCCAGCTCGTCACCCAGTCCCATTCCCGGGCCCTCCTGCCCTGCCCTCACGCTGCCCTGAAGGGCTGAGGTGGGAGGGGGGGTAGACCCCGTGTTCTTCCTTCAGGGAAGGGGCTGCCTGCTTCCCAGAGGGAGCCCCAGGCTCGGCCCTCTCCTTGGCGGCAGAATCAGAGCCTCCGTGCTCCACCTGGGAGAGGAGCATGGTGTCCGCTGCCCCCAGGCCCGTGGCACGCACGGTGACCACCGTGACCGCGGGCCTGAGCCGCCCAGGTGATGTCTGTGCATCGGCTCAGTCGGCCCCACCCCTACGGGGCACCAGTCCCATTCCTGTCTCATCTGGGAGAGGAGGAAATGGGGTGTGTGTGTGTGTGTGTGTGTGTGTGTGTGTGTGTGTGAGACCTGCCTGCAGCACAGCTCATGGTGCTGCTTCAACGGCAGCCGGCCCAGCCCCCACACCTCCCGGACACACGGGTGAGGGACACGCACACGTGGACGCCTGTCTGCCGGCAGCACAGCGATGGGCCTCCATCACCCCGCTACCTCTGACCCCATTCTATGGGCAGCCAGGCCCAGGGCAGCCCGGCCAAGGGGCACCCAAACTCAGAAACCATTTCCCTGCGCCCTCTCCGCTTGGCCTCGGAGCTGAGAGCCTGGGTCCCATCCAGGCCTGCCTCCCTGGCTGTGGGTGGGCCACTCTCCGCCCCTGCGCTCCCCGCTGGGCCATGGGCCACCCTCCCCCGGCCTCTGGGCTGCGGGGCCGGAAGGCCGACAAGGCACCCACGGCGTGCCTGCCGCGTCTCTCCTCTGTCTCCATGCGCATCCCGGGGTCCCTCGGCGTCCGGCCCGAGGGGCAGACGACCACCCACTCTCCCTGCCTCAGGCCCCAGAAACGCAAGGTTGTTCTTTTCCTCCTCGTTTCCTCCTGCTTCCTGCCTGTAGGCACTGCCCACCCCAGCCCAGCTCGCCCTCCCGCACTGGGGGTCTGGCTGCCGACACTCTGCAGGGAGCCTCACCCTCCCTGGAGAGGCCTGGAGGCGGGGGGCGGCCCCCTCGGACTCCGGGTGAGCAGGGAGCACGGCCACCACAGGCTCCGCAGGCTGTGCGACGGATAGCAGCTCCAAGGAGCGTGAGCGGCGGCGAGGCTGTGTGTTGGGCCGACTCCCAGTGCGGCTCCCCTCCTGCCTGGATGCGATGCTGGGAATGGGGTGGGGTGGTCTCTTTCTGGGTGCCTGCACATTTCACCCTGGCTGCCAGGGGCCCCACAGAAGCTAGCTGGGCTTATGACATAATTCACGATTCTGTGGAAAATTGATGTTCCGCGAGTGAACTTTACATATAAACTAGAGGCCCGGTGCACGAATTTGTGCACAGATGGGTCAGGCTGCCCGGGATAGGGACCTCAGGTGATTGGCAGGCCAGCCTCACCATCCCCATCGAAGGGACAATTTGCGTATTAGCCTTTTATTAGAAAGGATAGATAGGACAGTCAAAGGGACAGAGAACTCAACAGTGAGACGCAGGACGAGCTTGGGGTGGAGGGAGGTCAGCTGTCCTGCGTCAGAAAAGGGAGAGGTGGCGCCAGGAAAAGCCCGCGTCCGAGGCTGTTGGTGGATGGGAGGGGTGGCAGGTGGAGCCGGCCCGCTCCTCACTCGTGGCCACAAGGGCGCCCAGGGCGGAAGGCTCAGGCTGCTGCGGCCGGACGCCCTCTGTGTGGGCCCAGCCTCTGGTCAGTGGGCACCTAACAGCCCTCAGGCCATCGGCGGAGCAGCAGGTGGGCGGAGTGCAGGGCCCCTCCGTACCCTGCCCCTCCAGCGGAGCGCTCCCCGGGGCCCACACGGAGGGCTGGCGGGGCGTGCTTCCTGCGAGGCTCACCCAGCCTCCGCCTGAATGCCGGGAGGACGGGGAAGAGGCAGAGAGCTGCCCGGAACTTCATGGGGACCTAGAGGTTGTACTCTTTGGGGCGGAAGGAGATTGGGGGGAAATATGAGATAAGAAGGGCAGAGAGGACTGGCTGCTGGGGTGATATCTGGTCCACATTCCCCGTGGCCTCGATAATGCCTCCACGCTGGCGGCCCACCTCCTGTGCTCAGCTGCCCACACAGACCCCTTCTCTTCCCAGCGGTTCCCCCGCTTCAACCTGCCCTCCTCCCTCACTCCTCCCAGGGCCCAGTCACGCCAGCCCCTCATGGACGCACTGGACAGCTTCCTCTGAATTCCTGGGACAAAGCTCCTTGTCACCCGATCTTTATGCAGATCCACCGGCCCCTCCTCTGGAATCCTGGCTCCACTACCCAAGCCTGGACCGCACCTTCCCCCCTGAGGGCCGCTAGGCTCCGATCTCATCGTCCTCGCAGGAAGCCTCCGCGGCTGCAGCGATGCTGGAAACTGAGGCGCTGGCAGCACAGCGGTCCATCCGCTGGTCCATCTCCACGGCCTTGGACTGAGGTTCAGCTCCCATCAGCACAGCCTGTCCCTGATGTGTGCCCAGGCCTCAGGCCCCCTTGTCCCCATGTCCACAGCAGCCGTGGGCACTCCCACCACACTCACATGCAGGTCCTACTGCCACCGAGACACGCGATTGCTGATGTCCCGGCACACGGCACATGGCACACGCACACGCACACGGCACATGGCACACGCACACGCACACGGCAGGACAGGAGGCCCGTGATTCCTGTTTGCTCACTGACCCCAGAGCCAGGCTAGATGGTCAAAGCTCCGAGAAGGGGCTCGGAAACACGGGCCCTGTAACTTGTAACCACGACCTCCCAGAAGCCAGGCACAGGCTGGGCAGGCCGGAGGAGGCCAGGCTGGCTGCCAGAGGGAGAGGACGGCTGGGCCCCAGGTGGGGGACAGGCATCGATTCCAGCCCCATGGGAGGGGAGACCCTCCCTTGGCTCCCTGGTGCCCCGGCCCCTAGAGCGACCTACAGGAGGTGCTGCCCCCCACAGGCACACAGGACAGGAACCAAAAAGCCGAGAGAGCTGCAGTCTAGACCTCCCACCTTCCTGGTCCCAACGGGATGGGAGCAGGTGGGCAGAGCAGAGCCGTTGCGGGAGCCCGGGGGCGGACCTCTGGGGGGCAGCGGTGTCCCATGCCCAAGCTCGGAGGCTCAGGACGGCCCGGGTCAGGGGGAGCACGGGCAGCACCCCTCAGCCCCATGGCTGCCCACTTGGCCTCAGCAATCCCAGGCCGGGCTCCTTGCAGTACATCACAATCGGACCATGGGCGGGGGTGGGAGGGGGCGGGGTGGTGTGCTCTGGGGTTCACACCGGCCAGGGTGGAGGCGGGTGAGGGAGGGAAGCCTAGAGAAGCAGGTCAGAGCAAATCCTCCAGGGCCCCACTCCACCCCCACCCCCCTGAGCGGCACGGGAGCCGGCAGGACCAGAACCTGCACCCTGTCCTGACTCGTCCCAGCCAACAGCCTGAGTGGGAGCTGAGCGATGAGTCAGGGCTGGGTGGGGCGTGGGGACAGGCGGTGGAGCTGGGAGATCTGTCTGCCTCGGAGGAACGGGGCCACGCTGGGAGGAACCCAGAAGGGGGAGGGGGGGCGTTCCGGGGCTGGGATGAGGCCGCGCTGGCTCCAGCTCCCTGAAGCGGGGTGCTGCTGGCCGCAGACAGAAGAGGGGAGCGGCCTCGGCTCCCGCTGTCTAGGCACAGCCTCCCCAAGGCCTGCTGGTGGTGAGAGCACCCTTCACCCGACACTGAGCTGCAATCAGCAGGAGGCCTGGCAGGCGGTGCTGGGGCTGCTTTCATCTCCATTTTCCACCCCTTCCTCGCCTCCCGTCAGGCCTGGCACCTCTGGGTCCTGTCTACCTGGTCACAGCCCGGCCTGGGGGGCAGGGCCCATGCCCGCTCACCCACAGGGGCCGTGGGCGTGGGGGTGGGAGGCCAGGGGGATGATGAGGCTGGGAGATGCTTTGAACCCAAGAAACAAGGTGGGAACTGGTTCTTGACTCATGGTGGAAAGCGGGGGGGCAGGCTGTGCCATGCGATTTTTTTCTTTTATGCCTTGTGAACACAGCAATTAAAATGTGCATCTCACTTCAGAGACTGCAGTCCCTTCCTCTTGCTCCAGCACTGGCATTTCACAGCAACTTTTATCTTCAAAGTGATGGGACAGATTGGGCCTCTGAATCCTTACAAAGCTCAGAGCCCACAACACTTATGGCTCCCCATCCCTACCAATAGATCCTGGAGGCAGCACCTGCCTCCCTGAAGCAAGCTACTTTATTTCCCCCAATACCGACAGACACCTCCCCAATACCGACAGACACCTCCCCAATACCGACAGACAGCTCCCCAATACCGACAGACACCTCCCCAATACCGACAGACACCTCCCCAATACCGACAGACAGCTCCCCAATACCGACAGACACCTCCCCAATACCGACAGACACCTCCCCAATACCGACAGACAGCTCCCCCAATACCGACAGACACCTCCCCAATACCGACAGACAGCTCCCCCAATACCGACAGACACCTCCCCAATACCGACAGACACCTCCCCAATACCGACAGACACCTCCCCAATACCGACAGACACCTCCCCAATACTGACAGACAGCTCACCCAATACCAACAGACACCTCCCCAATACCGACAGCTCCCTAATACCGACAGACAGCTCATCCAATACCGACAGACACCTCCCCAATACCGACAGACAGCTCCCCCAATACCGACAGACACCTCCCCAATACCGACAGACACCTCCCCAATACCGACAGACACCTCCCCAATACCGACAGATACCTCCCCAATACCGACAGACAGCTCCCCCAATACCGACAGACACCTCCCCAATACCGACAGACACCTCCCCAATACCGACAGACACCTCCCCAATACCGACAGACAGCTCCCCTAATACCGACAGACACCTCCCCAATACCGACAGACAGCTCCCCAATACCGACAGACAGCTCCCCCAATACCGACAGACACCTCCCCAATACCGACAGACAGCTCCCCCAATACCGACAGACAGGTCCCCTAAAACCGACAGACACCTCTCCCCAATACTGACAGCTCCCCTAATACCGACAGACACCTCCCCAATACCGACAGACACCTCCCCAATACCGACAGACAGCTCCCCAATACCGACAGACACCTCCCCCAATACCGACAGACACCTCCCCAATACCGACAGACACCTCCCCAATACTGACAGACACCTCCCCTAATACCGACAGACACCTCCCCAATACCGACAGACAGCTCCCGAATACTGACAGACAGCTCACCCAATACCGACAGACAGCTCCCCCAATACCGACAGACACCTCCCCAATACCGACAGACAGCTCCCCCAATACCGACAGACAGGTCCCCTAAAACCGACAGACACCTCTCCCCAATACTGACAGCTCCCCCAATACCGACAGACACCTACCCCCAATACTGACAGACAGCTCCCCCAATACTGAAAGACAGCTCCCCCAATACCGACAGACACCTCCCCCCAATACTAACAGACACCTCCCCCCAATATTGACAGACACCTCCCCCCAATACCGACAGACAGCTCCCCCAATACCAACAGACACCTCCCCAGTACCAACAGACACCTCCCCAATACCGACAGACACCTCCCCAATACCGACAGACATCTCCCCAATACTGAGACAGCTCCCCAATACTGACAGACAGCTCCCCCAATACTGACAGCTCCCCAATACTGACAGACAGCTGGGATGCAGCCCCCATTCAGGGTGGATCATACTTTTACTCCTATTCTTCCGTTTTGCTTTGTTTTGTTTTAAAATATATATTTATTGATCTCAGAGAGGAAGGGAGAGGGAGAGAGAAACATCAATGATGATAGAGAATCACTGTTCGGCTGCCTCCTGCATGCCCCCCACTGGGGATGGAGCCGCACCACGAATCCAACCGTGACCTCCTGGTTCATGGGTCGACGCTCAACACCGAGCCAGGCCGGCCGGCTCCTCCCGTCCTCTGGATCGAGAGCTGCTGTCCCGCCTGGCAGAGGGGAGAGGGGCTGGGAACCTGTCCAGCTGCATGTGCACAGCACCACCGACCCGGCCGCAGGGCTCTGGCTCCGGCCCCGGGACCCCGGCTGCAGGGCTCCGGCCCCGTGACCCCGACTGCAGGGCTCTGGCTCTGGCTCCGTGACCCCGGCCGCAGGGCTCCGGCTCAGGCCCCGTGACCCTGGCTGCAGGGCTCCGGCTCCGGCCCCGTGACCCCGGCCGCAGGGCTCCGGCTCAGGCCCCGTGACCCCGGCCGCAGGGCTCCGGCTCAGGCCCCGTGACCCCGGCCGCAGGGCTCCGGCTCAGGCCCCGTGACCCTGGCTGCAGGGCTCCGGCTCTGGCCCCGTGACCCCGGCTGCAGGGCTCTGGCTCTGGCCCCGTGACCCCGACTGCAGGGCTATGGCCCCATGACCCCGGCTGCAGGGCTCTGGCCCTGTGACCCTGGCTGCAGGGCTCCGGCTCTGGCCCCGTGACCCCGGCTGCAGGGCTCCGGCTCTGGCCCCGTGACCCCGGCTGCAGGGCTCTGGCTCTGGCCCGTGACCCCGACTGCAGGGCTATGGCCCCGTGACCCCGACTGCAGGGCTCTGGCCCCGTGACCCGACTGCAGGGCTATGGCCCCGTGACCCCGGCTGCAGGGCTCTGGCCCCGTGACCCTGGCTGCAGGGCTCCGGCTCTGGCCCCGTGACCCCGGCTGCAGGGCTCCGGCTCTGGCCCCGTGACCCCGGCTGCAGGGCTCTGGCTCTGGCCCCGTGACCCTGGCTGCAGGGCTCCGGCTCTGGCTCCATGACCCTGGCTGCAGGGCTCCGGCTCCGGCCCTGTGACCCCGGCTGCAGGGCTCTGGCTCCGGCCCCATGACCCCAGCCGCAGGGGCTCTGGCCCCGTGACCCCGGCCACAGGGGCTCTGGCCCCGTGACCCCGGCCGCAGGGCTCTGGCTCCGGCCCTGTGACCCTGGCTGCAGGGCTCCGGCTCTGGCCCTGTGACCCCGGCTGCAGGGCTCTGGCCCTGTGACCCTGGCTGCAGGGCTCTGGCTCTGGCCCTGTGACCCCGGCTGCAGGGCTCTGGCCCCGTGACCCTGGCTGCAGGGCTCCGGCTCCGGCCCTGTGACCCCGGCTGCAGGGCTCCGGCTCCGGCCCCGTGACCCCAGCCGCAGGGGCTCTGGCCCCGTGACCCCGGCCGCAGGGGCTCTGGCCCCGTGACCCCGGCTGCAGGGCTCCGGCTCCGGCCCCGTGACCCCAGCCGCAGGGGCTCTGGCCCCGTGACCCCAGCCGCAGGGGCTCTGGCCCCGTGACCCCGGCCGCAGGGGCTCTGGCCCCGTGACCCCGGCCGCAGGGCTCCGGCTCTGGCCCTGTGACCCCGGCTGCAGGGCTCTGGCCCTGTGACCCTGGCTGCAGGGCTCCGGCTCTGGCCTTGTGACCCTGGCTGCAGGGCTCTGGCTCCGGCCCCGTGACCCCGACTGCAGGGCTCTGGCCCCGTGACCCCGGCCGCAGGGCTCTGGCCCCGTGACCCCGGCTGCAGGGCTCTGGCCCCGTGACCCCGGCCGCAGGGCTCTGGCTCCTGGAGCTGTGCTGGCTCTCAGATGAGCCCCGGCTGCCTTACGGCTGCGGTTAGAGCCTCCTCTGCCCGCATCTGAGGACATGGGGACCGTGGTTCCCAGCTGACAGACAGGTGGGACAGACGTGTGGACGTGAGCAGGACGGGTGTCCCCAGGGGACGGGGTGAGCATTAGAAGCCGAAGCCTGGGGTGACCTACCCGTCCAGGCCTCCACGCAGCCCAGTCCTGGATGCGGGAAAGGAAATGGGGGCGAGGACTGGGGTCTGGAGTGGCTGAGCTCTCGCCGTGAGCCAGCTGGTGCCAGAGCAGATAGCTGGGCCCGCACCTGCCCAGCTCTGCCCGGCTGGCGCATGGCCCGCAGCAGCTGGCGAGGCAGCCCGAGGAGCCCGGAAAGGCGGCGTGTCCTTAGGGAGGCGGCACCCGTGCTGCCTCTGGGCCAGGTGCGGCGGGGAGGGCGGGCGTGCCCACGGTGCGGAGAGGAAGTGCCACTGCCCCCTCCGCCTCCTGAGCCTGTGCCCTGGCTCCCAGGTCGCTGGAGTCAGAGCCGCCGTTTCCACCCACAGGGAAGCCCTTCACCATCTGCCCTCACGCGTCCTGCTGCCTTGGCAGTCCTGCCAGGGTACTCGGCTTTGGGTCCGGTGCCGGAGCCAGAGCCAGAGCCAGAGGCTGCACAGCCCCCTCACAGCGCCAGGGGCACCCCCTCACCGCAGTGAGCCTGGAGCCTCGGTCTCCCCATCTATAAAGTGGACGTAGTGTGTCATCACATAACAGCTAAGGGTGTGATAGAGCACGGAGCGCCCCGGTTCCTGTGGGTCACTGCGCAGGAGGTGCGGCTGGCAGGCAGGCACTCGGGGGCAGGGACAAAGCCACCAAGCCGAGGTCACCCCAAGGCTGACGCCGCCTTCCCTGCCCCGACGTGGCTCCAGGCTCTCCGTTTGTCTGGCTCCTGCGCCGGAGCTTGGCTGCCACCCACGTCAGCACCCTCCTGGCCTGGGGGGCCTGGGGTCCTCTGGCGAGTGGCCTGGGCACCCAGCACAGCTGGTGGTGCCAGCACAGACCCGCACGCACACCACGGGCCCTGGACTGCAGGCAAACGAAGGGCCAGCGCTGCCCAGGTGTGACCGGCCGAGGGTCTTCCTCGCCGCCCTCCCCGGCCTGGGAGACTCAGAGAGCTCTGTGTCCTCACAGGAACCCAGGAATCCTCCCCCGCTCCCCCTGCAGAGGCCAACTATGCCCTCCCTCTCCTGCATCCTTCTCTCCACCCCCAGGCCGGCTGCACCCCGCTGTTGGTGCCCAGCCGGAGTCCAGCTGCCCGCCATGCTCCTGCACTCTGGCCCTCAGGCAGGCAGGCAGGCTGGGGGGACCTCTGCCAACATCTCCCCTGCTCTCCCATCGGGTGCTCCTGCACCCACCTGGCTCCTCCGCTCTCCGCATGGCCGTCTGGAGCAGGCATGGGGGAGGGGGCTGAGGAAGCAGCTCAGAGCCCCAAGTCCGTTAGTGGTGGAGCCCCGAGAGACCCAGGCTGCCACGGCTCAGCCGCTCCAGGCCCCGGGAGTGAGGACGGCTCTCAGGCCTGCCTGGACAGCGGGAGCCACCGCTGCTGGCGCTGGTGCCGGCAGGCAGTGGGGCCGGAGAAGGTGCCGTCTGCCACTGTTTCTCCACCTGAATGCGGGGAGCAGGGCTGCGAGCCCCATGGGGAGGCTCTCCTCACAGCTTGGCCTGGAGGCTGGAGGGGTGGGGGCAGCGATCTTGCCGCCCCCTGCCCTGGGGAACAGGCCCCCCTCCCAGGGTGTTGCACTCCTTGCTGCCACCGACTCCTCAGCCTGTCCTTGACTCTGACAGTCCCTGACGGGACGAGGTCACTGCCTTACGGTGAGTTCACCAGCACCAACACCCACTCCCCGGCAGGCGGCTGGCGGGGCCTCCAGGAGTCAGTGATGCCAGCCTGCGAGTCTCTTTTCTGGGCTTCAGTTTCCTCCTTGGAAATCCAGGAGTGTCCCCCTCAGGCTGCCCTCAGCGTGGCCAGTCCGGGAGTCACTGCCAGTGCAGCCCCTGCGGGCGCAGGCGCAGGAGGCACGGACTCTGGGCATCCAGGAGATGCTGTCGCACGGGGAGGGCTCGCTCCCACGGGCCTGGGAGCTGCCGGTGGCAGAAATGGACTCGGAGAGCCGGGACAGTGTGGCTCAGTGGTTGAGCGTCAACTATGAACCAGGAGGTCATAGTTCAATTCCTGGTCAGGGCATGTGCCCAGGCTGTGGGCTCGATCCTCAGTGAGGGGTGTGCAGGAGGCAGCTGATCCATGATTCTCTCTCTCTGATGTTTCTCTCTCTCCCCCTTCCTCTCAGTAAAATGTATTAAAAAGAGAATGGGCTCTGAGATGCTATGGCTCACGGTGGATAGAGAACACGCTGGATTGTGCAACCGCTGACTTACAGATCAGGTGTGGCCGTTCTCCAGCTCCTCGCCCGGCTGGTGGGAAGGCGGCTGTCAGTGGGTGGTTCTGAGATGGCATGGTTGTGCCCTGTTCTGGGGCGGGGTGAGGCAGGGTGGGGTAGGGGGTGCAGGGGAAGGTGCCAGCCCTCCCAGAGGAACACTGGCTCTTGCCTAAGTCGGGGACGGGGAGGGGCAGTGTGCACGCACTGGGAGCTGGGAGCCGGGAGAGGCTCCTGGGCTGGGTAACTTGAACTCACACCAGGAAGTGAGGCGTCTGTGAGAAGCAGGTTTGTGGCCCCGGGGCGGAGGGGGCAGGCCAGGCCGGAGGCAGAGCGTGTGTCGGAGGCAGAGCGTGTGTCCCGCCGGCCCACCGGCCCTGCCGCTCCCGAGTGCCGGGCCTCAGCGACGCCCTCCCCCGCGCTCCGCCGGGCACGGTGCAGGCGCCCCAGCTCCCCGGGCGGGTCCAGGAGACGCGGCCGCGCACCAGCCAGGCTGCGGCCGCGTCAGGGCGCCCCGGGGCCGCCTCCTGGCCGGGGCAGCACGGGCTCTCCTGCCGGGCTGAGACATGCGGTGTTGGTGCTGGCCAATTCGTGAATGAAATGAATTGTCGCATCAGCAACTTTCAGAGTCAGGAGCAGGGATGGAGGTTTTCGGGCTCCAGCCCAACATGTGTGGCCCAGGATGGACGGGCACCTCAGTAAGCGAACACGGCGATTTTGTGGGTCCCTCCCAGCTTGCAGTTCCTAGAACGGGACCCCGAAGCCTGAAGTCTGGCTTCTCCCAGACCCTCCCTCCTCTCGGGGATCAGAAGAGGCAAGACATCGGAAGAGATGTTACTGGCTCTATTCTCTGTCCCATTTCCTGCCCTGCGCTTGCTCGGCTCCTGCGGACCAGCCAGAAAGGGGGCGTCACAGGCACAGAAGACGAAGGCATGACCCAGAGCAGGCGGGGCCAGCACCTGGGACATCCCGGACGGGGCCAGCCTGGGACGGGGAGGACCAGAGGAGCAGGCGAGTGTAGGGCCCCAGGCCCAGGGGGCTCCAGGCACTGGAGGGGGCGGCCTTTTCCTGCATCTGATGAAACCTCCCTCTTTGCGGACACACACACACACACACACACACACACGTCCCTGACCTCTAGCCTGCACAGGGCAGGGCCCTGCTGTCCTTAAGGTGGAAACGACTAGAAGGCTCCTGCGGCCCTCCTTCCGCACAGCCCAGGAGAACGCAGGCCCAGCCGCACTGGCTCCGTGGCCCCCTCGGACCCCAGGTCCCCTCGCACACGCGTGCAGAGCTGAGTGTTACCCCGGGTGACCCCTGCCCTCGGGCTGTGAGGGCTGTGTGCGATGGCCGTGTGCTCTGGAAGGGGCCACGCAGCGCCTGCCTTCGGAGGCCGGGGCTGGGCCTCAGTGTGAGGAATCGCCTTCTCTTCCTGGCGTTCTCATTTCCAAGAGATAAGACTCCCTGCCGGGGACCGTTCCATGCTGTTCATTTGAAATAAGCTTGAAAGCGATTGGTACTGATTTGGGGGGGGCAGGGGACAGATGTAGCCCCGCTCCCACTCCCAGGGTGCTATGTGCCGGGCGCCACCCGCAGGCGGAGGCAGAGGAGTCTGCTCCCTGCTTCTGGCGGTGAGGGCTGGGAGGATGCTGTGAGGGTCCGCCCTCCCTGCCTCGGGCTCCAGTTCCCAAGGGGGGTGCCGAGGGGCCTCCTGCCCAGCACGCACAAAGGCTAGGTCAGCGCCCAGTGGTAAGGGCGGATACGATCTCCGATCTCCGAGGGGAGCTATTTGATCTCCGTGCCCAGGGAATCCGCCGGGAGAAGGTGGGACCGCAGGGAGGGGCAGAGCCAGCCGGCTCCCAGCTGCGAGAGTAAAAGCTGTCTCACCAGGGACGGTCCCAACGAAGGGAACCAGCGTCTCACCTTGGCACAAGGCCAGTCTCAGCAGGCTCCCCGCCCCCTCCAGCTCCCTTCAGGCCCAGGCTGGGGAGCAGCTTATGGCTGGGAGAGGGTGCAGGCTGCCAGCTGTCCCACCTGAAAGGCAGTGGGGGAGGAGGGAAGGAAGGGGAGCAGAGGCCCCAGACCTGGATGCCCCACCCATCTGGCTCGCTCTGCACGTGCTCCCCCGCTTCCTGCCCCTAGTTGCAGTGTGTTCTCCACAACCACAACCAGTGTGTCTTCCTCATCCACTCACACCCTCAGCCCTCACACCTCCAACCTCACACCCTCCATCCTCACCCTCCATCCTCACCCTCCATCCTCACACCCTCAGCCCTCACACCTCCATCCTCACACCCTCCATCCTCACACCCTCCATCCTCACACCCTCCATCCTCACCCTCCATCCTCACCCTCCATCCTCACTCTCCATCCTCACCCTCCATCCTCACCCTCCATCCTCACCCTCCATCCTCACACCCTCAGCCCTCACACCTCCATCCTCACCCTCCATCCTCACCCTCCATCCTCACACCCTCAGCCCTCACACCTCCATCCTCACCCTCCATCCTCACCCTCCATCCTCACCCTCCATCCTCACCCTCCATCCTCACCCTCCATCCTCACACCCTCAGCCCTCACACCTCCACCCTCACACCCTCCATCCTCACCCTCCATCCTCACCCTCCATCCTCACACCTCCATCCTCACCCTCCATCCTCACCCTCCATCCTCACTCTCCATCCTCACCCTCCATCCTCACCCTCCATCCTCACACCTCCATCCTCACCCTCCATCCTCACACCTCCATCCTCACCCTCCACCCTCACACCCTCAGCCCTCACACCTCCATCCTCACCCTCCATCCTCACCCTCCATCCTCACACCTCCCCCCTCCCCCTCCCTCCTCACCGTCCATACTCACCCTCCATCCTCACCCTCCATCCTCACACCTCCATCCTCACCCTCCATCCTCACCCTCCATCCTCACCCTCCATCCTCACCCTCCATCCTCACCCTCCATCCTCACCCTCCATCCTCACCCTCCATCCTCACCCTCCATCCTCACCCTCCATCCTCACCCTCCATCCTCACACCCTCCGCCCTCACACCTCCATCCTCCCCCTCCATCCTCCCCCCCCATCCTCACCCTCCATCCTCACTCTCCATCCTCACCCTCCATCCTCACACCTCCATCCTCACCCTCCATCCTCACCCTCCATCCTCACTCTCCATCCTCACCCTCCATCCTCACACCTCCATCCTCACCCTCCATCCTCACCCTCCATCCTCACACCCTCAGCCCTCACACCTCCATCCTCACCCTCCATCCTCACCCTCCATCCTCACCCCCTCAGCCCTCACACCTCCACCCTCACCCTCCATCCTCACCCTCCATCCTCACACCTCCATCCTCACACCCTCAGCCCTCACACCTCCACCCTCACACCCTCAGCCCTCACACCTCCATCCTCACACCCTCAGCCCTCACACCTCCACCCTCACACCTCCAGCCTCTGCTGTGCCAGGCTGCCCACTGCCTGCCCAGGCCTCTCCAGGTTGCATCGCCCGGGGGCACCCACTGGCTGGGCTCACCGATAGCTGACTGAGCGTGCCCGTGCCCAACGCTGTTCGCACACGTGGGGAGGTGATGAGGGGACAGGAAGCAGGAGGCAGAGGAACAAGAAAACGCACACATTTCCTTTTCCTCTAGAAACCCAGACTGCGGGCCCGGATGGGAAACAGTCACCGCTGGGTGGCAAGTGCCATGCTTAGTTGTTTCTCACAGTCTAACCCAGAGCCATGGGCATTCCGGAGGAGGCCGGGCGACGGGAGAGGTGGAGAGAGGGGGTGAGCTGGGCCTCAGAGGGAGGGAGTCAGAGGAGGAGGGAGAAGAAAGACTATTTTCATTCTTATTTTTAAATAAAATTCTGTATACTAGTTTTAAAAATTGGTTTCAGAGAGGAAGGGAGAGGGAGAGATAGAAACATCAATGGTGAGAGAGAATCATGGATGGGCTGTCTCTTGCATGCCCCACACTGGGGATGGAGCCCGCAACTCGGGCCTGTGCCCTTGACCAGAATTGAACCTTGACATCCTGGCTCCTAGGTCGACGCTCAGCCGCTGAGCCAGGCAGCAGGGCAGAAAGACGGTTTTTTAAAAAACACTGCGGGGAGAGGGAGAGGGCCAGAGGCGGGCACAGCCCTCCCGCCGAGGGGCAAGAAGCCCGGCCTTGAGGCCAGGAGCGTGCGTGCAGCCATGTGACCGCCTGACACACAGACACGGACAGAGGCCTGGCCACGGCGCTGGGGAGACACGGGTGACTGCACACGGCACAGGCTTCCTGGCGACGAGTGTCCGTGAGGGGGTGGCTGCGCTGCCTGTGAGCACACTGCACTGCTCACTGCACAGTTCACGATCTTATTTTTATTTGTTGCTGCTAATCCTCACCCGAGGGTGTTTTTCCATTGATTTTCAGAGAGAATGGAAGGGAGGGGGACAGAGAAACATCCATGTGAGAGAGTCACATCAATTGGTTGCCTCCTGCGACCGAGGTAAGTGCCCTTGACGGGAATGGAACCCGGGACCCTTCGGGAGTGGGCTGATACTCTAGCCACCGAGCCACCAGCCAGGCTGACCAAACACTTAAAGGGCGGATGAGATGGCAGTGAATTGTGTCAACAGAGGAAAAAGAGGCACGTGACGTAGCCTGGCGTGGGGAAGCTGACTCCGCACTGGAAGCAAGCTCTCCCCAAACGGCTGCTCTGAGAATGACCACGGACTACCGGGGCTGCCGCCCGGGCTGGACGCGGTGGGGTGGGGGCCCGGCAGCCCCTCAGCCCCTGTGGGGAAGGTGGGGTGGTGCATCGTGCCCGAGAGAGAAAGACCCCCGGCGAGCTGCGTGCACCTGGGGTTGAAGACGCGCAGCAGCCACAGAAGAGGCCGTGACGGGAGGGATGAGGGCAGGATCACTCCCGGAGGGCACTGCCTGGGAGCGGAGCACAGCCTCACACCGTGTCCGGGCTTTCCGAGGAGCTGGCCGGGGTGGGGCCTGAGGTTGCCCCATCTCTCGTGCCGTGACCACCGAGGCGCTCCCCAGGTCCCCCGTGTGGGCTGTGAGGGAGCACTTGGGCCCAGGGAGGAAAGAGGACCCCCCACTCCAGGTCTGTCACCTGCACGGCCATGGGGGCAAGTCCCTGGGCACAGGCCGGGAAGGGCAATGCATAGGCCATCACGGTGGGCATCTGTGAACTGTGAGTGACAGAGAGCGGCATGGTGAGGAAGTGGTTGGGAGGCAGAGTGGCTGAGCTCAAAAGTCTAGGCACAGCCTTAGCTGGGTGGCTCAGTAGGTAGAGCGTGGGCTGCGGGCTGAAGGGTCCCAGGTTTGGTTCCAATCAAGGGCATAGGCTATCCATAGTGTGGGGCATGCAGGAGGCAACTGATCAATGATTCTCCTTCATCATTGATGTTTGTCTCTCCCTTCCTCTTCCTTCCTCTCCGAGATCAAAAAAATATATATATATTTTTAAAAAAGTCTAGGCACAAACCACAGGCTTGCACGTCCCTGGGTTCCCTCCAGCTGTGGGTGCGGGCAGGAGGGCCGGGCTCACTCCCCGGTCTGCGAGGTGTATGGAGGGGGCGGGAATCATGTGTGGGAAGGCTGAGAGAGGGCTGGGTGGGGTGGGCAGGGATGTGGAGGTACCCCAGACTTGCTGCCTTAGCAGGAGGGCAGGGCAGAGAGGAGAAGGTGAGGCAGTCAGAGCAGTTTGAGGGAAGGACTTGGCTGATTTTTCCCAGCATCCCTCAGGCCACTTTGCTCACCACAAACCTGTCTCAAGCCACTTGGTTGTCATGGAAACAGGCTGGAAGAGAACAGATGGTCTCCACTAGCCAAATTCCAATTAATCAGGGCAGAGATGGATCGGAAAGGGGTGTGAGGTGACCAGGCCACAGAGGACTGCCCACCAGCATCCCCGCCCACCCAGCCCACCGAGGGCGCAGTGGTCAGGAGGCTCGGCCACCGCCTTGGAGCAGGGCTGGGCCAGAGGAGATCCTGAAGGGGCAGGAGTCTCAGGTGGGTGGACAAAGCCACGCTTGTGGGGGGGCTAGTTACCACCAGTCACCACAACCTTCACCTTCTCAGTTCTCACCTGTGCAGGTGCGGGGCTGGAGGTTGGGGCCACCTAGACAGGGCAGCACCGGGGGGCACACGGAAAGATCTGCAGAAACATGGGAACAGACACCTGCATGCATGTGTGTGCAGCCATGCACACGTGGGCACACAGCGCTGTGTGTAGAAGTATGTGCATGTTTACATGCACAGAAACACATGGGAGCCCGGGCAGGTTAGCTAAAGTGTTCACCAGAGCACTCTCAGAACAGCACAAAGGAAATGCTTTGGAAAACAAAGCCATTTAATTCCACTGACTTAATAATTATGAACCTGTCCAGTGCCTTTGGATCATAAACAAATAGGCGCGCGCGCACACATGCACGTGGGACATGGTCACAGCTCAAGGACACAGGATAGGTTAAACAACGCAGCAGGACTGGAGGAGATGATGCGTTTGGGGGCAGATGAGAGAAGGGCCCTGAAGGCTGAGTGGACGTTTGCCAAGTAGAGAAGCAGGCCCGCCAAGCACAGGGACAGCGAGAGCGAGGGCCTGGCAGGATGGAAGGTGGGAGCTGGCGTGGAGGAGGGACCAGCCTGGTCTCAGCCAGGGGGCGTGGGGTGCGGAGCAGTTGGTGGAAGGGAGACAGACCCAGAACACACCCTGGTGGGAACAGCACAGACACCCACAAAGAGTAATTCACCGAGCACCCTGCCTGCCAAGCCACACATCCACCGGCCTGCATGGCTCAGCGGTTGAGTGTCGACCTATGAACCAGGAGATCAGGGCTTGAGTCCCGGTCAGGGAACATGGCCAGGTTGTGGGCTCATTCTCCAGTGTGGGGCATGCAGGAAGCAGCCGATCCATGATTCTCATCATTGGTGTTTCTAGCCCTCTTTCCCTCTCCCTTCCTCTCTGAGATCAATAAAGATATATTAAAAATAAAAAGCCACACACCCATGTCCAGCGCCTCACACAGCCACAACGCCCCGGCCCCAGAGGCGTGGTACACAGGAGGTACACAGTAAGTGCCAACTCAATGGTAAAAGAGGCTTCTGTTTGCTGCAAACACTGCCAGGAGGGAGGTGTCAGCAAATGTTTTCCCATCTGCTCCAGGGGTTAAACAAAGTGCCAGGAACACAGGTGTGCAAAGAGGGGAGCCTCAGAACTTCCTGGGGCTGAGGAGGGAAAGCCGGCCAGCTCCCACCCGTCTACTGTGCATTTAGGGAGCACTACTGTGTACAGCGCACCGAGCCTGCAGACATGTTAAGGCTGAGCCCCCTCTTTCAAAGGTGAAGGGATGGGAAGAAGTACAGACAGTGCAGTCCCAGGAGACAGCGGAGCGGTGGGGAGGGAGCTGCGTAGGAACTCGGTATTCACAGGCGGATGTGCTGGGGCCTGGGCTCAGCCAAAGGAGCCACACCCAGGGCCCGTGTGGAGGAGCTGGGAACAGTAACTTTTGGAAAAGCAGGGTCTGGGCACATGACAGCACAGGATCTAGTGGTTTCCAGCCGGGGTAATGCTGCCCCCCACACCCCTTGGACACTCAGCCATGCATAAAGACAATTTTCTTTTTAATACTCACCAGAGGCTATTTTCCCATTGATTTTAGAGAGTGGGAGGAGAGGGAAAGACAGAGAAACATCGATGTGAGACACACTGATTGGTTGCCTTCTGCATGAGCCCTGCCCAGGGCCCAGGCTGGGAGAAGCCTGTAACTGAGGTACATGCCCTTGACTGGAATAGAACCTGGGACCCTTAGGTCGCAGGCCGGCGCTCAGAAAGACAACTTTTAGTGGCACACATGGGAGAGGGGAAGTAGTGCTATTGGCCACACAGGCCCCTACCATCCTCCATGCACAGGCCAGCCCTCCCAGCAGAGGAGGGACCAGGTGGCACTGTGCTGGCTGGTGGTGAGGAACCTGGCCTAGACATGGGGTCTGCACTGCAGCGAGCAGAACGGGGAGTGGGAGCACGGCCGCTTGCACTCCCTGCTTGGGGCTGAGTGCGGGGCTGGGTGCTGGGCTGGGTGCAGGGCTGGAGGTGGGGCTGGGTGCTGGGTTGGGTGCTGGGCTGGCTGCGGGGCTGGGTGCGGGGCTGGGTGCTGGACTGGCTGCAGGGCTGGCTGCAGGGCTGGGGGCGGGGCTGAGTGGCAGGCTGGGTGTGGGGCTGAGTGCTGGGCTGGGTTTGGGGCTGAGGGCTGGGTGCGGGGCTGAGGGCTGAGTGCTCGGCTGGCTGGGTGTGAGGCTGAGGGCTGGGTGCTGGGCTGGGTGAGGGGCTGGGTGCGGGGCTGAGGGCTGGGTGCTGGGCTGAATGCCGGGCTGGGTGCAGGGCTGGGTGCGGGGCTGAGGGCTGAGTGCAGGGCTGAGGGCTGGGTGCTGGGCTGAATGCTGGGCTGAATGCTGGGCTGGGTGCAGGGCTGGGTGTTGGGCTGAGTGAGGGGCTGGGTGCTGGGCTGAGGGCTGAGTGCGGGCTGGGTGCAGGGCTGGGTGCGGGGCTGAGGGCTGAGTGCAGGCTGGGTGCAGGGTTGGGTGCGGGGCTGGGTGCAGGGCTGAGGGCTGGGTGCAGGGCTGGGTGCGGGGCTGAGGGCTGAGTGCGGGCTGGGTGCAGGGCTGGGTGCGGGGCTGAGGGCTGAGTGCGGGCTGGGTGCAGGGCTGGGTGCAGGGCTGAGGGCTGGGTGCTGGGCTGAATGCCGGGCTGGGTGCGGGGCTGAATGAGGGGCTGGGTGCTGGGCTGGGTGCGGGGCTGAGGGCTGAGTGCAGGCTGGGTGCAGGGCTGGGTGCGGGGCTGGGTGCAGGGCTGAGGGCTGGGTGCTGGGCTGAATGCCGGGCTGGGTGCAGGGCTGGGTGCGGGGCTGAGTGAGGGGCTGGGTGTGGGGCTGGGGGCAGGTCAGGGTTTGATTCCTGGTCGGGGCACGTGCCTGGGCTGTGGGCTTGACCCCCAGTGTGGGGCGTGCAGGAGGCAGCTGATCGATGATTCTCTCATCATAGATGTTTCTCTTTCTCCCTCTCCCTTCCTCTCTGAAACCAATAAAAAAAAATTTTTTTTTTTTAAACAACTGATAAGTCAAATACGAGGGAGGAGGAGGCGTGCAGCCCCAGGGAACGCAGAACTGGGCTCCGAGCGCCGGGGACGTGCCCACCAGAGAAAGGCCGAGGCCGTGAGGCCGCGCTGGGTGCACGGTGGGCACAAGGCGGCAGTGCCCGTGGGCAGGAGGAAAGCGGGCTGGGTTGCAGGTCTGGCTGGAATTGGACAGGACAGATCGGGGGCCTATTCTCTCAGGTCCCCGATCCCCCCGCGGCCTTTCCCGCCTCCATGGCCACAGGGGCCGCCCCAGGAGGCGCCTCCTCCCCTGTGTGCCCACAACTGGCCACTCCCACCCAGGCCAGGTCTGTGTCGAGGTCCCCCCCAGGGGAGGGCAGTGTCTCCCCCCCACCCTGTGCCTCCCAGGGGACAGGGGACCCTGGTTTGAGGGCAGGAGTGGGAGGCAGGATGGGTCCCCCTCCACTCTGGTCCCCCTTCTCTGCCCGCCCCCTCCAGACCGTACGGAAACGGCTCCGCTCCGGAGAGAAGCAGAGCCATGGCGGCGGGGGGGGGGGGGGTGCACCAGGGACCCGAGGAGGAGGCACCGGACCTGGACGGCCTCCGCTGGGACGCTGTCCAGCCGTTAGCGGGGAAACACGCCACTCAGAGGGCAAACTCCGGACCCCCGCCTCTCCCCTCACCTAAACCCTTAGAAGCTGATTGAGAGGGAGAGAGAGAGACATCAATGAAGGGAGAGAATCATGGACGCGGAGGGGGCTCCTGTCAGAGCTGGGGAAGGGCTGGGCGTAGCTCCAGGGTGAGGGGACACCAATGACTGATGAACCAGGTGCTAATTATTAACCAGCTGGACCCTTGGACTGAGGGCCTAATTCCTGGCTTCCTCTTTCCTCACGGAAATCCCAGTGCCTCTGGACCCCTCACCCTATCTCCCAGGCCCCTGCCTCCTGCAGACTATCTTGCTCTTCATCTCCAGTGCCATCCTCTCCCCTCCCCACCCCTCCCCTTCCCCTTTCTCTCCGTCTCCTGTTTTCTGAAATATCAACCCCTACTCGCAGCCTTGTCAGGAGACTGGGGGACAGTGACTTTGGTGTGAGGGGCCTGGCGGCAATCCTAGGGACCCCCCCAGCTCCCATCTGCCCTGGCTCAGCCTCAGGGTTTGGCAAGCGGAGGGGGGTACCAGGAGGAAGCAGGAAAGCATGCCACCCTGCTGGGCCCAGAGTTCCCTGCCAAGGAAGGGGTAAAGAGCAATAGTCTGGGGGACATATGAGAAGGGGCTCCAAGCCAGCCCCCTGAACAGAGTAGGTGAGGGCAGGGAGGGGGAGGAGGGGGGGGCAGATCCTGAGGATTCCCCTTTGGGGTTCAGGAAGGAGGCACCTGCGTTACTTTTAAGATCAAAGAAGTCCAGCCTCTCCCAGGGCGAGCGGCTCCTTTAACCGCTTTAACCCCTTTAACCCCAGCGGCTTAGCACAGCTCAGAGAGGCAAGCAGCCCCGGGTCTGCAGGAGGGAGTGACCAGTGCCAGGCCGATGTGTCTCTAAGCACCAAGGGACCGAGGGGCGACGATGGGAGACTGCCAGTCACCAACACAGGACCTCCCACCGGGGCCACACCCACCTGGCCGCTGTCCTCCGCACAGTCAGCCCGGAGCGTCTGGGCTGCCGGGGCTTCAGGGTGAAGTGACTGCAGGAATCCCGCTCTAGGCCCCACACCACTGCGCCCTGTGCCGCTGCCCCGCTGTCTGCCTGGGCCCCGAGTGTCTGTCTATCTGTCTGTCTCTCTCTCTCTCAATATTATTGATTTCAGAGAGGAAGGGAGAGGGAGAGAGAGAAAAACATCAATGATGAGAGAGAACCATTCATTAGTTGCCTCCTGCATGCCCCACACTGGGGATGGAGCCCACAACCCGGTGTGTGCCCTGACTGGGAATGGAACTGTGACCTCCTGGTTCTTCCTAGGGCCACGCTCAGCCCCTGGGCCACGCGGCCGGGCCTGAATCTCTTCAACATGCTCCCTCCCACGGGCCCCTCCTTCCCCACACCACCTAATCCTCACTCCCACTGGAGTAAGCGGATCTTTCACTGCAATTTGCTGCTAATCCAGAGCACAGCAGGGGTGGAGGGAAGATGGAAGATGTGGGCGCAGCTGCCCGCTCTGCTCCGGGAGCCTGGGCTGAGGGGGGGAGTCCTGGCGGCCCAGGCTGCAGCAGCCAGCTGAGAGGGGCTGAACCATCTGCTCCAAAGAGCCCTGAGGGGCCAGTCAGTCGTGGCTGAAGGAGCGAATGGGAGGAGCCCCCAGGAGCCAGGGCCGCCTGAGTGACCGAGGGACGTCCTGTGAGACAGCGTGTCCGAGGCGCTGGGCTGCAGCCTCAGGTGCAGACTGCAGCTCTGGGCCAGGGTCGGAGGCAGTCAGAACGGTAGGCTCCGGTGTGGGTATGAGTCCTCTGTCACAGGGGGAGGGAGGGGATCAAGCAGAGGCTGGATGATCAGCAACTGAGCAAGTTTTAAGAAGTGAGAGGGGCCCTATCCGACCTGGCTCGGTGATAGAGTGTCGGCCTACAGACCCAAGAGTCCCGGGTTCCATTCTGGTCAAAGGCACGTGCCTTGGTTGCAGGCTTAATCCCCAGCCCTGGTCAGGTGCTTGTGAGAGGCAACCAATCGATAGATCTCTCTCACATCAAAGTTTCTCTCCCTCTCCCCCATTTCTCTCGTTCTGTTAAAAAAAAAAAAAAAAAGGCAAAATATCCTTGGGATAATTAAGAAAAAAAGTGCGTGGGTGTTAAATGATCTGACTCCTGCTGATTCTGAGACCTTAGGATTCAACGCACCTTCCCCTCTGGCAGGTAGGCACTCTACCCTCCCCCGCCCCCTCCGCAGGGGACAGAGGGGTGTGGCCGTCTAGCCCCCGGGAGGGGACAGAGAGGTGGCCCCTGCCTAGCCCCGGCACTAAGTGTGGACACATGGAGGCTGGGGAGCAGCACCCACAGGCCCAGCTCCTCCTCCCAGCCAGGCCTCTGCCCTCTGGGCATCGAGAGGTGGCACCCTCAGGGGCAGCCTGCTGGTGGTGAGGCCGGAGGCTGGGCCGCCCCTCAGTGCCAGGACCAGGAGGGAAACTGCTCCTCCCACGCCAGGGCTTCCCACGGGCGGCCGCCACCCTGGTCCTGGGCCTCCTCGCCGCCGATACCCTTCACGAGGGAGCCCAGGCACCAGGCACTTCCCAGGCGACGCTCCGGGCGCTGGGTGTTCTCTGTGGGCTGAGCCCGATGGCCTTCCTGAACGGACCCCCGGGAGCCGTCCCCGAAGCCGGGCCAGGGAGCCGGGCCAGGAACCGCAGGGAGGGCAGCCCCGGAGCCACCCCTCGCCGGGCCTGGGCACAGGCTGGCTCACCAGGCACCGGGCCGGCAGCGAAGCCTCCAGGGGTGGCACCGCGTTGCCAGTGGCAGAGGTCGCCTTCAGGAGAAAAGGCACGGACACAAAGGCACGCGTCAGTAACAAAGGCAGAGACCACGGCCTCCATCAGACCCGGCCCGCAGGCCGTTTTCTGGGGGAAAGAGTCAAACCAGTGGTCTGTGATCTTATGGACAGAACAATTACCCGAGACCGACCTGTGCCCCCCTCCAGCTGGGCCCTCGCCTCCACGGGGAAAGGAGGCGACCAGACAGTCAGGAGCAGGCGTCCCGCACAGGCCGTGGCCCCGTGCACACACAGCACAGCCCTCCCCACACACAGGAACCACAAACCGGTCTCACAAAGCACAGCAAGGACACACACCAACGATCCTGGCCACACACGCTGCACACCGGAGAGAGAAATGAAGTGATGAGGGGGAGGGGACTGGCCTCTGGGGAAGCTCCCCCCCTCCCCCCGCCAGCACTGTCTGCCCTGCCCCAGCTCCCTGGTGGGAAGGGGGCACAGACCTCCCAGCCCCCCAAAGCATCACTGAGAGGCGGGTGCCTGCCCTACTCCATCACCACCCCTTCAGCACTGAGTTCCCCCGTCCCCCCACACACACCGGCCATTATCTGAGCCTTGGGAGGTGACAAGGGTGGAGCAGAGGGGGGGCTTGGCAGGGGCCCATCCATCAATGTGGGGCTAATCAGGGTGCTCCCAGGCCCAGAGTGCTCCTCTCTGGGTGTCATAAACACAGGAATGTCTGGGAAGGGCTGAGGAGGCGGTGGCTTGGGAGTGGGCTGGCCGCAGGCTGGGGGGTGGGAGGGCTGGGCCATCCATCACTCAGATGCAGTATGCAGGCCAGAGAGGTCGGCTCATTGGGGGCAGGGAGTGGGCAATCAGACCCGCAGGGCCGCCTGGGGCAAGGCTCCGGGAGCAGCCTGTCCCAGCCCCCACCCCAATCTTTAACCAGAAATTCGGCAGAAGCCTCCGCCATCCACCCGAACCCTCAGAGGAGGCCTGGTGGGAGGCAGAGCGCTGGTGTGAGTGGCCCCATCCAGTGGCCCACTACACCTCCTCCCCCCCGACAGGAAGCTCCGGGCAAAGCGGCCCCTGGTGAACGAAGGCTGTCTGTAGGTGTGGGGTGTGGGTGGGCTCAGGTGGCCGGGCGCCCTCCCTCCAGGCCAGCTGCCCGCACTTTCAGGCCGGCTGCAGGGAGAGTCCAGCGGGCGGCTGTGGATAATCCGGAGTGGCGGGTCGAGGAAGGCCTCTCCGGTTTCCAAACACATCAGGGACTGCAGCGAGCTGCCTCCTAACATCAGTGAGGCCTGAGCCGCGGTGACCTCAGGGCCCACCGCATGCTCGGCATGACAGGGCGCGGGCTCCGGTGCTCCCGGGCAGGCCCTGGGCCCGAGGCAGCTCCGGTCCTTTCCTTCCGAGACCAAGGCAGCGCACAGGCGAACGCGGAGTCCTGTCCCTGCCCCGTCCCCAGCGAGGAGCCCCTCCTTGCCGCCGTTTGGGATTTGGGTGAGGACAGGAGAGACTTGGAGAAACCCTCCAAGCTGAGGACAGGCCTGGACAGCGTGCCTGCTGACCGTGGGCCCTCTGGGGTCTGGGGCAGCCGGGACGCCCGCTGGGCAGCTCCGGGCACTCTCCCAGACCGGCTCTACATGGCCGGCTCCCCGGGCAGTGCGGGAAGGCTCGGGGGACGGAAGTGGTCATGTCAGGACACGCCTCCAGCACAGCCACAGCAGTGCTCCCGGCACAGGCACCGGCAGGAAGCGGGGCGTGAGGACACGCTTAGTGCTGGAGAGGCACCGCGGGCACAGGAACGACGCCGAGGCCGAGGATGAGCAGAGCGCTGGGCGGCACAGGCGTCTGCGGTCAGGGGAGCAGGCGGGGCAGACAGGAGCCAAGGGCGGGGCGGCGACACAGGGTGGCAGCCCTGGAGGTGAGGTCCCCCTGCCCTGCCCCCACGGGGGAGAGGGGCCGCGTGGCCCAGGGTCTGAGCGTGGACAGAGAGCCTGGCTTTCCAGACCGGGACCCTGGCTCTGCACTGACCGGGCAGTTAGCCCACCCTCTGCGGGGAGAGGGCTGGGTTCCTGGCTTCTCCATTGCGAGAAGTGGGAGCACAGGAGTCCTGCCCAGGGAGCGGCTAGGGAAGCGAAATGAGTTGTTGTGTGTGAGATGTTTACAACAGTGTCTGAATGACCAAAAAACTCTGGGGAAGTTTTCTGTTCTTTAAAAAAAAAATGTATTTTTTAAAATTGATTTCAGAGAGGAAGGGAGAAGGAGAAACATCCATGATAAGAGAGAATCATGGATGGGCTGCCTCCTGCACGGCCCCCACTGGGGATGGAGCCCACAACCCTGGCCTGTGTCCTGACCAGGAATCCAACCCTGACTCCTGGTCCATAGGTGGACGCTCAGCCCTGAGCCACGCCGGGAAGTTTGTTCTTATAACCACCAACTGTCCAATAAGCCACCGCGTAGCCCCCAGCACGCACTCCCTGTCCTGTGCCCTTGGGGAGCTGCCTCACGGAGAAGCCCATCCCGGGCCAGCGAGCACCACAGCAAGGCGCTCTGAGGGGAGAGGGTCGCCCAGCCGGCTCACAGGCTTCACCCAGCAGCTGCTGTGACCTCGATGCTCAGTGTGAGATGCGGGCAGGGGTGCGGCGGGGAGGCAGGTGCACGGGTGCTGAGGCGGGAAGCAGGGTGCAGAGGGGGTGGCCCGTGGGCCTGGCCGTGTCCAGGGCAGCTGTGGTGAGTTGGGGAGGGGCAGCGACACCCGGAGACTGAGTGAGTCGCCGGTGAGCGCCCAAGCAGCAAGGTGGGCAGAGCAGCTGAGAGCCAGGGCCGCTGCGGCCAGCCCCCTCCCCCAACGGGAGCCTCGAGGGGCAGCCAGGCTTGGCTTGGAGGTGCCTTCTCGACCTCTTTTGCCCTGGCAGCTCACAGCAGCTGCCCCCAGAGCCTAGGAGTGAGGGGGGGGGCGTTGCTGGGGAGCTGGCCAGGGATCAGAGAATGGGGTTCCTGGAGGCAGCCTCGCCAGCCACATGGGCTCCACTCCAGACCACAGCCTGCGGGGCCCGCACAGGCTCTGCCCCTCTCCCGGCGGGCCGGCCTCAGGGCTGCAGGCTGCCCTCCCTCTCGGCGGACTCACTTGGCGCCAAGCTGGGGGCTGGGCGGTGTGACCTCAGGACAGACCGAGTCCCCGTGGGCTCCAGGAACCAGTGACTGGGGACGGGCATCGCGCTCCCTGAGACAGGCGCTCAGAAGGCAGTTTGCTGTGCTCTTGCCTCGCTTTTTTCTGGTTTCTCTGCACCGAGGATGTTTTCTATTGGTTTTAGGTAGAGCAGAAGGAGGGAGACACACAGAGAGACACTGTGCGAGGCACACTGATCTGCTGCCTCCCGCACACATCCTGGCCTGGGGGCTGGGGCCTGGGCCGGGGAGGAGCTGCAACCGAGGTACATGCCCTTGACCAGAATCCAACCTGGGACCCTTCGGTCCACGGGCCGGCGCTCTATCCACTGAGCAACACTGGCCAGGGCTCTTGAGCCGGTGGCAGGGGAGGACAGATATGGTGGGATGGGAGGACGCAGCAGGGAGGTGGTGTGAGGACCCGCTGAGGAGGACGGTTTTGCCTGTGGGAGGATGCCCCCGAGCTAGAACCCGGGGCTCCGTCACAGTGCTGTGGGTCCCTGCATGCAGGGAGGGCGTGGACCAGGCTCAGCTGAGCTCCCAGCTGGTAGGGGAGGGGAGATGCTCCCCAGGAGGTCCCAGGCCCCTAGCCCTCTGAACAGAAAGACGGCCACGAGTAAAGCCACGGGGCGGCTGGCAGGCTGTCCTCTCCGGCGAGGGCAGGCCCCGGCCTCCGGCCCTCAGGCATGGGCAGGCATGCTGGCTCCCACGCCCAGACTCTCCTCCAGGTATGGGAGCTTCTGGGCGGCTCCTCCCGGGGAAGGCCCGCACCCAGGCCCAGGCCTGTGGAGTGAGTCCCGGCCGCCCAGGCAGGAGCGAGCTCAGGCTCTGAGCGGACAGAGGAGCCGGGCTTTGCGGTCTGGGCGCTCCAATTCCAGGAGCCAGGAGGGTGCAGACTCCACATCAGTCCACCATCACACTCCCTACGGGTCACACTCCCTACGGGCCCTCGTGCCCGCGGCCTCCGGCCTGCTCTCCGCCAGCTGTGCCAGCAGCTGCGTCCCGGGGAGCCCCCGGCCGCCAGCCGGCAGCACTGATGTCCTCTGACGAGAGCCGGCCGAGAACCGGGCTCTGCACAGAACGGAGCGGGCGGGGTGGCCCAGGAGAGGGGCTGACTCCACCTGCCACATCTTTCTCCCCTCCTCCCCCACCTGCCACATCTTCTCCCCCAGTCCGTGCTTTCTGGGTGCTGTTTTACTGGTCTCTGCCCAGCGCCAGGCTCACCCCGCCTGGGACTGCCATGCCCTGGACTCTGTGCCCTCACTGCAGGGGCTGTCTCTGTCTCAGGCCGGATCCCAGGGGACCCCCCTTGGCCCTTCTGTTGTTGGACGGCTTGTATTCTGCGAGCCTGGGATGTGGGCCCCACAGTTAGCTCTGGCTGGACCCCCTCCAACCATGTCCTCGACTGACCCCCTGTCCCTGCAGGAGCTGTCCCGTCTTGTCTGTGTCTGTGTGTGTCTGTGTGTGTGTGTGGAGGGGTGGCTGGCGGAGCAAGTGGCATGTCACTGGGTAGGCTGCACCCCGGCCGGGCCCCGCCTCCTCAGAGGTGTCTGCCCACCGGGTCCCTCCCATTCCCTCGGCTTCGAGTTGGGGAGCAGGAAGGCCTAGGCTGCATGTGGCTGCTCGGTGTGAGACGGTCAGCAAATGCCTGCCGTGGCCCCACCTTCCTCCTCTGTGAAATGGAGAACGACTGAGGCCACCAGAGGCTCGGCTGAAGCAGGGGCAAACGCACGGCACACCTGTTCTTGGAAAGCTCCTCTGCAGCAGGGGGCCAAGAGGCAGCCTGACCTGACCGGCTGCACTGCTCACTGGAGGAGGTGGGACCAGGCTGCTGGAGAGGGGTCCTGTGGCCCTCCCTCACCAAGTGGGGACGTTTGAGGGGAGGCAGGGGCCGGTCCCAGGCTCCCCTGCCAGTGCAGGCTGCTGCCACGGCGAGCACTCCAGATGGTCAGCGGTGCCCAGCAGGCCGAGCCCGGGAGAGGTGGGTGCTGGGGAGAGCCCCTGGGGGTGCAGAACAAAGGCTGCACAGCACCCGATGCCCATGCAGTACCAGCCACCTGGCTGCAGGCTCCACCACAACTCCGGGTGGGGGCAGGGGCAGGCTCCCTGCTCAAAGCAGCTCCTGGCTGGAGAGGGAAGGCAGTGGCAGTGGGCAGGCAGCAGAGTTGCTCTTTCTCCAGGCCATGCAGAGCTGGCACTGCCCACTGCCCGATGCAGCGGGGCGGGACACTTGAAGGACAGGCATGGAACAAGGCAGCCGCCACTCACACTCACGTTCATTACCTGCCTGGCACCGTGCTAGCACGTTTCACACATTACTGTGATCTAGACTTCACAAACCTCTTTGGAAACCCGTTTTACAGATTGGAATACTGAGGTCTACAAAGCGACTTAACCAAGTCCACTCAGCTAGCAACTGGCAGAGCTGGCATTCCAATCCAGTGCACCCGGCCACACCTGGCTGTCTCACGGTGCCAGGCAGCCACATGGGGGAATCTCCAGGCCACAGGGAGGGGAACGGAGCTACCCGCTGCTCCCTTTGGACGAGGGCCTCGGGCCACTGCCGCTCTGCCTGGACGGCTATGGAAGGCACAGATCCCAGAAGCCCCGGAGAATTCATACCCCCGCTTCCTCCCGGCTGCAGGACAAACTGTGGGGTCACCCGTTCCCCTGAGCTCCTGCCTGCTGTGCGGTCAGGAAGTCTCTGGGCCTCCCTGCCTCTGAGCTCCTGCTTCCTTGTGGCACGGCACCGGGTTACGCTGGGTAAGATGTGCTTTCTCCCATTCCCCCCTTTGCATCTCCCAACTCCAAACAGCACAACAGCGCCGAGCTTACAGAGCTTACAGAGTTACCGGGCAGGGTGCTGTCTCCAGCTCAGCGCGCTTCCTTTGCAAGATGATCCCTGCTCAGATCTCACGTTACCTCCTCCCCAGCCAGCACATCTGCTGCCGCCCTGCAGCCGGTCTCTGGAGAGCGGTGGGCACCATGGCGGGAAACAGTTGCAGCTGAACTTCAGACAGGGTGCTGGCTCCAGGACAGCCCTCCCCCCCACTCCTCACCCCTCACTCCCACTTCCCTTCCCTACAAGGGAGCCACCATGTCTGCTGCATGGACTGGGGAGGCCTCAGGCACATGCTGGACACAGATGGTTCTGCAGGGCTAGTCAGGGGGACCAAAGCCTAATGCACCCCCCTTCTCAGACACCCAGAGTGCACCACCTTTCCCCTCCAAGTATCCGTGCAGGAAGCAAAGGTGCTAAGTTAGTAGCTGAAATCGTGTCTCTGCGGTCCCTCCTCTCCCACAGGATCCCGAGGCCGCAGAGGCTGAGAAGAGAAAACTATCTCTCCAGGGAAGCACCTTCTGCAAGGACACAGCCCCCCTCCCGGCTACAGCCAAGGGCAGAGCACAAGGAGGCCGGTCCAGGCCTGCTGCCCCTCCAGGACCTGGCAGCCCGTGGGCACATTCCTGTCTCCTCCCAGGGTCACCCCCGCTGAGTGGACAGGAACAGACATCGCCTAAGAGTCGCTCACTGAACCGCGTTGGGCACAGGCGATCTGTTCCACAAGGACATACACTTGATTGTGCCCCGTCCATGGTGACCGCAGACAGCAGTGCGTACCCTCCCGTGCCCGCCCAGGCCGGGAGGCCAGCACAGTGCACAAAGCCCACACGGCCTCTGCCCTGCAGTGAGGCCGTACAGTGGCGTCACAACTACACGCACAGCTGGCTGCCGCGCATCCCAGCGTGGCAACACCAGCACCCACATTTAGAGTCAGGGCAGATACCCTCGCCCAGATGGAGCCACTCAGTTACCAGATTAACCAGGAAAGACACTCGGGAAAACGGAAGGGACATTAACACCTCCCTTGGGTGTTTTCTGTTTGTGATGAACAGTGAACATTAGTCAGCTGCTAAACAATGGCAGCACCACAGGCACAGCAGCTGGGCTCACCCTTGGCCCTGGCCCGGCCCCCTGACTTGGCCATCACACCAGGCTCAGGCCTGTGGGACAGCCGGGCCCGACATAGCCATCACTCAGGTGCTAAGATGTGGGACGGGCTGCTGGCACACACCTGGGTCAGACAATGGTGCGTGCAGCACTGAGAAACGGGGAGAGGAAAGTGAGCCGACACCCCGCATTTCAAAGGAGCCCAGGACAGCCAGCTCTGCCCAGCTGCTGAGAAGGGACGGGCTGTGGCCGAAGGCCTTCCGAGGGTATGCACGGCACCTGGGCAGTGTTTTCCTTCCAGACAAAAGGTTTGGGAAGCCAATTAGGGCGGTGTGGTACAGGTGGGACACCAACGCTGCACCTGCTCCTGAGGCGGGTTCTGCCTCCTCCCGGCTCCGGGCCCTTTGGGTGGAGCCGCACGCTCCACTGGCTCTCCTGTGGGGAGACCTTCCTCACCGGTGGACTGCGCACACACACACACACACACACACACCCGCCAGGCAGTCTGGCCCGTTGCAAATATACTTTGGTGTTGACACTCAAGCCCAGAGCCCACGAGCTCAGTAAACGCTTTCTGGCCTGGGTCCTGCTCTGTGTCCCTCCACCTGGATTTCTGGTGTGGGGGGGTGGGGTTGGGGGAGTGTCCTTGCTCAAACCTGTGACCCTGTCCCCTCCCGGCTCCTGCTTCCTGAGTTGGGTGCAGCAGGACAGGCCTCCACGCCCCCAAAGCAGGAATTCCCCACTAGGCACCCCAGGTCTGGGGGAAGAAATAACCAAAGGAGGGGAGCATGGGGGTGAGTGGCTCCCCTCTCCTTATGGGGCCCAAGGTTAGGTAGCCTCTAGTGTGCCAGGTCCCCTGAGCCAGGGTCCGCCTTGGCCCTCCTGGGGCGGACTCCAGTGGCGCTGTGAGGAAGGGTGCCCAGTCAGAATTCCCTGGCTGCCCCGGAGGAGGATCGGTTGAGAAAAGACCCCTCACTCCCTCCAAAGTGGGGTGGGGGGAGGGTGAATGGGCAGAGGCCCCTATGTCCGGGGATTTCCCTCCCCCACAGGCCCAGGAGTGGGGGCACCTGCCTCCACAAGCGCTTTAGGTGCCACTGGCCACTCCCCGAGATTTGTGAGGCTTGGCAGGGAGCTGGCGGCGGTGGAGGCACAGACCCGCATGGCGCCTGGTTCCTGCCTCCCCGGGGGCATCCCAGCCCTGAAGTGGGCGTCCAGGCTGGGCCTGGAAACCAACTGCCCTCGGGAATCGCGCCTCAACGCTGGCCCCTGGGAGCGGATCTCTATCCGACCTTCCTTCTGCCACCCTCAGGCCACGCCACGTGCTCAGTCCAACCTGCCGCTGCCCCTGCCCCTACCCCTGTCGCCACAGCGGGGTTCCTCTGGGGAGTCCCAGCCGCCGGGAGGCGCGCGGCTGCCCCAGGGACGCGAAGGGTTAAGTCCGGGCGCCGGGACTCGGGGGATTAGCCTCCTAAACGCATTTTCCAGTCCATTCCCGGCACCAGCGCCCGGCGGCCCGGGCTTCCGCCCCCGGCCTCCGCCCCCGGCCTCAGCGTCCTCCCGTTGGCGGGGCGCCGCCGGCCACCCCGGGGCGAGCTTCCGGGGAGCTCCGCGGCCGCCCGCCCGCAATGCGAGGAAGGGCACCCGGGAAAGTGGGTCACGCGGCCACCTGGCCGGCACGAAGCGGAGGCGGCCCCCTGGGGAGAGCCCCCCCAACTGGGAGAGGGGCCGCAGGGGGCTGTGTCGGAGCCGCAGTCCTGGCTCCACGCGCCCGCCGGGGCGCCTGCATAGCCGGGCACAGGCGCTGGCGCTGGACAAAGAGAGGCAGCCCTGCGCCCCCCACCGCGCCCGCAGCCCCCGCCCGCAGCCCCCCCGGGAGGACAGACGTACGAACGCCCCCGCCCACAGCCCCCGGGGGGACAGACAGACGGACGCCTCCGCCCGCAGACCCCCGGGGGGACAGACGGACGGACGTCCCCGCCCGCAACCCCCGGGGGGACAGACGGACGGACGCTTTCGCCCGCAGCCCCCCGGGGGGACAGACGGACGGACGCCTCCGCATTTATGTAACAAGCAGTGCTTCCAAACTGCCTCCGGCTGGGAGCTGGGTGCTAATAACTAGGACGCGATTACACAGGATTTTTGTGGAAAGCTGGGCGGACGGAGCGCTCTCGTGCTGCACAGACATTTGCCTCCCACCAGCCCCCTTCGGCGCAGGCTGCCGGGTCTCCCCGTCCGCCCGCCGCGCCCCCTCTGCCCTCGCGTCCTTAACCCTGACCCAGCTCTCCCGGTGCCTTTCACTCTCCAGCCCAGGCGCGCCCGCCACCCGCCCCGGGAGGCACCGAATGTGGAGTTAACCAGAAGAGGGGAGCTCACCTGGGAGGAAGAAGGCGGCCAAGCCGAGAGCGAGGCCCCACCAGCGTCCAGCGTCGTCCGCAAGCCCCCGCGGAGCCATGGGGGCCCGGAGGTCCGGCGAGGAGCGCTCCTCGCCCCAGAAGCCGGCGGAAGGCACAGGCGGTCGGGGCCGGCGCGCTGCGGGATCCAGGTCCGCCGAGGGGCCGAGCGGGCGGCGCGGGGTGCGCTCGGCGCGGTCCAGGCCTCAGCCGCCGGCAGCTCAGAGGCTCGGCAGATGCCCGCCGCCAGGCGCACGAGTCATGCCCCTCGCCTCGCTCCCCGCCCCGCGCGGCCCCGCCCTCTCCTCCACGCAGAGCCCCGGAGAGGGACCCACCCCGGCTCGGCGGCCGCCGGCGGCTCCAGTCCGGGCGTCCGGCCGGCGTCCTCCGGGCCGGTGGCGGGCGTGGGCCCAGCGGGGCGGGCGGGCGGGGCTCGGGCCCGGGCGGCAGGCGCGCGGCGGGCGGAGGCCCGGGCGGCTCGGGTGGGGAGGGCGATCTGCGTGCGGACAGCCAGCCAGGTGCGCGCTCCGCCGGCCGCGGATGCACTGTGAGCGCGGAGCCGGGAGCCCGCGCCTCCTCTCCTTTCTCTCCCCGCCGCGCCGGCCTCTCCCCGCCGGCGTGATGTCAGGGGGAGGGGTTAGCGTTAACCCTCCCGGCGCCGCGCCGGCCTCCGCGGCTCTCCCGCCTTCCGGCTGCGGGCAGAGGCGGGTCCCAGCGGGGGCCGGGGTCCCGCTCAGCCCTCTGGCTCAGAGATGCCCCCGCTGCCTGCAGCCGGGAGGGCGGGACCGCACCGCGCGGGAAGGCGCGCAGTGCCCCCTGGCGGCCGGCGCGGGGCCGCGCTGCGCCGCGGGGCGGAGTTAGCCGGGCGGTGCGGTTTTGGCCGCGGGGAAAGTAGGTCTGTTCACGCCCCCGCGGAACGGCTCCCCCAGGCTCTCCGCCCCAGTCCTGGCCCCATTTTACAGCTGGGGAAGCAAAGGCCCTGAAGGGTAAGGCGGCGGGTCTCTGGGACTGGAACCCAGGGCCAGGGCCCTGGCAGCGCCCGGACGCCCGACCGAGAGGCCGCCTGGCGGGACCGCTGGGAGCTGTGAGGAGTGGGGGGCGGTAGTGGGTGAGATGGGGCCACGGAGGTTTTGGTCTTTTCTAATCCCCGCTCCCTTCAGGGGTTCCTTTCCTAAAAACTGCGCCCTCGCCTCCCCGGATAGAGCGTTGTGCGGGGGTTCCCTCTGAGGGCACCTTCGTTGTGCTTGGCGGGGACCCATCCCGCGGGCCTCCTGCCGGGCTCACCACATCCGGGTGAGGTGGGCCTCCTGCCAAGGTGGCCAGCCCTCCGGTCCTTGGCAGCCCTTCTGGCTGGACCTCCCATTCTCCCTCCTGGCAGCAGACAGACAGACAGATAGGGCTTCCCGGGAAGAGGAATCTGGTTTTCCCCAGAAGTGGGGCCACAGGATGCGTCCTCTGTCCATTGCTGCCCTTTGCCTGCGGGCAGGAGCGAGGGGAGTGGCTGTGGGTCCTAAAAGGAATCTCATTTCGTGAGGAGACGAAGCAGGGGGGTGGGTAGGAGGGTGCCGCTGTACCACCCTTTCAGACCTGGCCCTGCAGTGTCTGGGGTTCCGCTTGAAACCATTTAAATATATATTTTTTTATTGATCTCAGAGAGGAAGGGAGAGGGAGAGAGAGATAGAAACATCAATGATGAGAGAGAATCATTGATGGGCTGCCTCCTGCACACTTCACACTAGGGAATTGAAGTGTGACCTCCTGGCTCACAGGTCCACGCTCAGCGTTTAGTTTGGCACTTGAGCACCTGCACCACCTTGACCCAATGTGACCCACATTCTTGTTAGCAAGTGCTGTGCAGGCTTGCAGAGGCAGAGGCGTGCCATTGTCCTGAAGGACCCAGTCCGCTGGGGGCGTGGGAAGAAAAACAGGATGTGTGTGCTTACAGAGGGCACATGAGTTGCTGGGTCTCAGAGAAAGTGCCCAGCTCCCCAGGGAGGTGGGGGCCTCCACAGGGCTGAGCCAGTCACCCATCAGGCGGGCATGCCCCGCAGGGAGGCACTGAGGCCAGATTGAAGCCAGCTGGGTCAGCATGGAGAAGGTGCAAAGGCCAGCAAATGGCTGAGGCCTGAGCGAGGCCCCACGTGTTGGCTGCAGCCTCAGCCTGACTTGGACAAAGGGGCAGCCTGCAGAGCCATGAGTACCAGGCAGCCACTGGGAGGGTCACCCTGGGCAATGCCTCGTCAGGATCTGTGCCCAGCCTGGCAGCTGGCACCTCCCCACGGCTCTCTATGGACTCCACGGCCAGGGCTGCATTATGTCCATGCTGTCTCGGACTCTGCTGTCGTGTTGTGGAGTGAATAGATGGTTGGAGGTACTTCCAGATGCGCCATGTCTGTTCACTTCCTGCTCGTGTTCTCACCTCTCTGCCTGTCGGCGAGGCTTCTGTGACCTCACTTGGTGTCCAGAGAGGCTGTGTGGGCATTGGCAAAACTGCCTGGGGGTGGGTGGGTAGAGGAGATGAAGGCAAGTACCTGAGCTAGCATGGTCACCCATGTGTCATCTTTAAAAACAAGCCCTACAACATGCAAAGCACCAGTGTGGGGCCAGTGGTGTATGTGTGTGTATGTGTGTGTGTGTGTGTGTGTGGTGGGTTTACTCCGAGAGTAAATGGAGGTCTTTGGGTACCTACTAGCGAGGTGCAGAGGCTACAAGAGTGAGCTACGGATAAGAGCCCACTCTAATAACTAGATTAGTATAGGATGGAAGGTCACTGCCAGAGCCATAGCCTCACATGGAGAGCAGGGGAGGCTTGTGGACAAGGTGACATTTGAGGGAGCCCTGAAGGGCGGGTCAGCTTGGAACCCAGGGAGACCAGGAGAGCATTTTGGCGAAGGGGACCACTTAGTGGGAACAGTTGGGCTGAGCTTTCGAATGAGCCTGGCAGTAAGGATGGACGGACGGACGGACGGACGGCAGGTGAGGACTTGGGAGGAGGAAGAGAGATGCCCTGCCAGTCCGGGAGGAGGGACAGGGTAGAGGAGGAAGCTGCCCCAGGGTCTGAGGCTATAGGAAGCGGGTGGGGGTCGGAGGGACTTTGGAAACGGTGACAGGAACACTGTGCCCTTGGAGAGCAGTGTTGGGGGCAGAGCAGGGGCAGAACCCAGACCAAGGTGCCAGGAGCAAGCAGGATGTGGGAGTGGAGGCTGCAGGCGCCCGCACTGCTTCTGAGGTGCCTGGTGGCAGCTGATGAGCAAAGTGGAACAGAAGCTGGGACACGTTAGCACAACACATACAAGGGGCTTGCTCTCTCCTTTTGCTGGGGGGGGAAAAAAAGCTATGGAGTCTCTGTCAGCAGAGGGGAGGGGACTAGACAGCAGACTGGAGAGGCGGTCAGCAGAGGAGGCTTGAGTGGGGAACCAGGGAGCAGAGGTCAGCCGGGAAAGTAGAGGACCCACCCTCCCTAGCCTGGAGGAGGACGGAAGTGCGGTGAAGAAGGAGGTTTGGGGTAGAAGGCAGGGAGTTTATAATAAGGTCGCTGCAGGGCACCAGGAGGAGCTGCCTGCAGGGAGGCAGCCTGGGGTCTCAGGCCGGGGAAGCTGCGAGCAGTGGAGGGAGGGCGCTTAGCCGTCTCCAGACCAGAGGGAGGAGCAGTGTGTCTGTGCTCCCCAGAGGGGAACCAGGATCCGTGGGCATATGGGATGGGGAAGTCGATTTTAATTTATTCCAGGGCAAGTATTTGGGGAGCACTCCCTGTCCCTAGGCAGATGGAGGCCCAGGCCCGTTTACCAGGGATGCCGTTGGTGGGATTTTTGCTCTGAGACCAGTGACTGCAGAAAGGACACCATCCATAGGACAGCACTTGGCCCATCAGAAGAGAAGCTGTGGGACATTCACACCACGGAACGCGATGCAGCAGTGAAAGGAGGGTCTCTTACCTTTGGGACAGCACGGAGGGGCCTGGAGAGCCTCATGCTGAGTGACGTCAGTCAGTCAGAGAAAGACACCTATCACATTACCTCACTCATATGAGGAATCTAATTAGCAAAATAAACTGATGGACGGAGTGGACCCAGAGCCATGGGGCATGGCGCAGAGTGCGGAGTCTCGGAGGGAACAGGGGGAGGGTGAGTGGGTGGGAGGTGATCAACCAAAGACCCTGTGTGCATCTCTGCACGGCCCCTGGGCACAGACAGCGGGGAGGGACTGAGGGCCTGGGGTGGGGAGAGGGGGTCAATGGGGGGAAGAGGTAGACATGGAATACTTTCAACAGTAGAGATTTAAAAAAATAAATAAACAAAGGGCCTGTGTCTTGGACTGTGTCTTCTCTCCTACCGGCCGGGCAGTGGCCAGACAGGCTCCACCCTGAGGAAGGTGCCGGCCCGGGAACTGCCCGGAGCCCCTCAATGCGCCGGCTGGAAGGCCCTCAGTCCATACAGGATGACTCCCGTGGCCATGCCTCAGTCCATGTCACCCACCACTGGCTGGTGAAGCTCACTCCGACCCGAGGAGAATCCTAGGAAGAAGCCCTGTGATGCCCCAAACCCCGGAATCTCCTGCTAGAAGATAAACTTTAATGTGCTGCATGGGGTCCCCCACTTCTGGGTCCCCCCAAGAAGTCTGGGGTCACTTGAGGCTGAGGGCAAGGAGAGAGGAGAGGAAGAGGAGGAGGAATTCATGGAGGAAGGCAGGCCAGAGCCCTAGCTAGCCCCAAGGAGGACTCACAGGCGTGGGTGTCCCCTCCCCCCGCAGTGCTCCTGGGCAGCCAGTAGCCCAGCACCTAGTGGGTGCTTACGCCACTGTAGCTGTGGTAATGGTGCGGCTGCCTTGCGCCCACAGTGCTCAGCGACATCTAACTGTTATTCTTACCGAGGACATGGCAGAGCCTGCCAACCACCATGGCTGCCACCGCTCAGGAGATGCAGCCGGCCCCGGGGCCAGTGATGCCCCACCTCAGCGGGGACCAGGATGCTGATGGCAGCCAGTCCCTCCCCGTGGGCTGTGCCGCCCCAGGATTTCCAGGACTCTGGGAGCTGGAGCTCTGAGCAGGGAGAGAGCGGCCCCCTTTCACCCCCGCCAGTTTGGCTCAGTGGATAGAGTGTTGGCCTCTGGACCGAAGGGTCCTAGGTTCCATTCCAGTCAAGGGCACGTACCTGGGTTGCAGGCTCCTCCCGGCAAGGGCCCTGGTCAGGGCACATGAGGAGGCAACCAATCGATGTGTCTCTCTCACATTGAAGTTTCTCTCTGTCTTTCCCTCTCTCTAAAACCCAGGATTAACAAGAAAGAAAGGCCCCTGCTCCACCCAATTCCCAGGGCGGAGGGCCTGGAAGCCCTCCACACCTTCCTATGCGGCACCGCAGCATCCTAGGAGCCGGGATGGGCTGCCTCCGGGGCAGTCCTGCAAGGAGGGTTCCTTCTCCGTGAGCTTAGCCCGGAGGCGGGCCCAGCCGAGAGGCGGTGGGGAAGACACCGACTCCCCACCCGCTTCATCCAGTGGCCCGGACCCGGAGGCGGGTGGCCAGATAGGACCAGGATGGACTACCCATCCAGAATCAGGCTTGTGCTGAGCCTCAGGGAAGCTGAGAGGTGGGACTCTTATGGGCGCAGAGCTTGGGGTCAGCCAGCCCCGGAGCAGCCAGCGGTCTCGGGCTGTGGGTCTTCACCCACTCTCTGGGCGCAGGCCCGTGGGGTCGGAGGAAAGCTGTCCCTCTGCCCTGCCAGCCCCCAGTACCCTGGCCAGGGCTGCAAGGCGGCCACGGAGCCCAGGGGGCCTGGGTGGGTCCGCTGATGAGGGTGCTCGTAGGGGAGGGCAGCCTGGATGACTCTCAGGCCCAGGCTGGGGCAGGGCGCCGTGATGTGCGGGGTCCAGGTGGGGTCGTGGGGACCGCAGTCCTACAATGTGCCCAGGAGTGCAGCGCAGGCTCTGTGCACACAGCATGGCACGCTGTGGCAAAGCAAAGGCCACAGAGGGAGGGAGGGCCTGCGGTGCAGGTTTCTGACTGTAATGTTGATTTACTGTCAGTATGAAGTCGCTGTAAAACAGGCTTAGTTCTACATTCTGTAAAGTGCTTGTCCTAGCCCGGCTGGCGTGGCTCAGAGGTTAAGCGTTGACCTATGAACCAGAAGGTTGTGGTTGGACTCCGATCAGGACACATGCCTGGGTGGTAGGTTTGATCCCCAGTGGGGGGCGTGCGGGAGGCAGCTGGTCCATGGTTCTCTCATCATTGAGTCTCTTCCTCTCCCTTCCCCTCTGGAATCAATAAAAACTCATTGAAAAATTAAAAAATGAAGTGCTTGTCCTGCAGAAACGAGCCCCCTTGGTAACCTCTGCTACGGAGAGGGTGGGCGCTCCAGGGCACAGGCTGCTGGGAGAGGCTGGGAGAGGCTGGGTGCCCGGTGCTCCAGGGCACAGGCTGCGAGGAGGGTGGGCGCCCCGGGGTGCAGGCTGCTGGGAGAGACTGGGAAAGGCTGGGTGCCCAGCTCCCCGGGGCACAGGAGGGTGGGAGAGGCTGCACAGGGTCCGGGACGCAGCGCTGAGAGGAAAGTTCGGGGCCAGACGAGCTGGTCCCACTGTGAGCGGCGTTAGCCTCTCTGCGCCTCCCTTTCCTCGGTAAAACGGTGTTGTGACTCCCGGGGCCTTTGCAAAAGGGCTTTCAAACTCTGCCATCCCCCCTGTTGGGGTGATGAGTATGATGGTGGGGAGACAGAGGAGAGGCAGCATGGGGAGGGTGGCTGTCCTGGCCTGGAGGGAGAGGCCACGGGCCTGGCCCCAGGCACGCGTGGCTCCGATAGGGAGAGCCAAACCACTCTCCACACGGGCTTCCCATAGGAATTGGTCAGCAGGCACCGGCCAGCTACCACTCCAGAGCTGGAATCAAGCCATGAATGACTGAGACACGCCCCTCCTTTCTGGGGCTAGAGTCCAGCAGCAGAGGACGGCTGTGTGGGGAAGTGGGGTGATAGGGAAATCTGGGTGCCATGGGAACTTCCTGGTGGGGCCTTTCTAATCCAGGAGGTCAGGAAGGGTTAGAGTGAGCTGAGTGGCTGGTCAGGGACGGCTGTGGAGAGACCAGGCAGACGGAAAGCAGGGAGTTGGGACAGAAGACTAAGAGTAGTGCAGCCCGGCCGGTGTGGCTCATGGGTGAACATTGACCTATGAACCAGGAGGTCACGGTTCAATTCCCAGTCAGGGCACATGCCCGGATTATGGGCTCCATCCCCAGTGAGGGGCGTGCAGGAGGCAGCTGATCGATGATTCTCTCTCATCATTGGTGTTTTTTTCTCTCTCCTCCCTTCCTCTCTGAAATCAATAAAAATAGATTAAAAAGAAAACGACTAGTCTGGCTGGTGGGCAAAGGCGAGGGAGACGTGTGTGCGGCTGTGGACTTCATCCTGAGGGCGGCGAGGAGCTGGGCATCTGCACCCAACCCCACTCGCTCCGACAGTGTGCCTGGGCCAGGCCTCTGCACTGCAGGTGCCAGCTGTCTGTCCTGCTCCGGCCCTGAGCTGGCCCGTCTGCTGGCACTCCCGTGGCTCCAAGCCTGGTGGACCTTGCCCTGGCAGGGCCCTGCTGCCTGGCACAGAGTGGCACACCCCAAGCCTGCCGCTGTCACCCTGTGTGTGGGTTGATGGCTGTCTGGCTGTGAACGCAGGCTGTCCAGGCAGCTGATAAACAGTGAACAGTGACACCCATCAGCTCAGGCGCAGGGAGGAAGGGTGCATCTATCTGCACATATGTGCACACACACGCATGCGTGCACACAGACTCACTGACACGTATGGCCACACTGTCACTGAAACTCAGGTGAGCGCAGGAGTTCCCTGCTGCCAGCACATGGTGAGGGCCAAGCTGGTCACGTTCCCCCAGCACATGCTCTGTGCGCAGCCTCACACAGCTGCCTGCACCCCACGCTGGCCCACACCCCAGTATTAAGGTTTATTTTTTATTGTTGATAGTATTACAGACATCTCCCATTTTCTCTCCCTTCCCCCGCTTCTCTCCCAGCCTCTGCCCCCCCCACCCCCCCAGGGACTGTGCATGTAAGTATGTAAGTTCTTAGGTTTATCTCTTCTGGCCCCCACCCCACATCGAGGGTGTCAGTCTGCCCATGCCTCCCTTCTTCAGGTCTTATTTTGTTGGTTAATTCATTTTGTTCATTAGGTTCCACAAATAAGTGAGATCACATGATATGTGTCTTTCTCTGACTGACTGACTTCACTTAGCATGATGCTCTCTAGGTCTCTCCATGCTGTCTCAATGGATAAGAGATCCTTTTTTATAACCACATAGTTTTCCATGGTATCAATGTACCGCAGCTTTTTAAAAAACTAGTTCTATTTTCTTTTCTTTTTTTTGATGGAACAACCACAGTATTGCCTAACATACTGTGATTTTTAAAAATAAATCTTTATTGTTCAGATTATTATAATTGTTCCTCTCCCCCCCCATAGCTCCCCTCCACCCAGTTCCCACTCCACACTCTGCCCTTACCCCCCTCACACCCCTTTCCCCTTTGAGAATTGTCAGTCCAATCCCTTTCTATGCCCCTGATTCTATTATATTCACCAGTTTATTCTGTTCATCAGATTCTTATTCACTTGATTTTTAGATTCACTTGTTGATAGATATGTATTTGTTGTTCATAATTTTTATCTCTACCTTTTTCTTCTTTTTCCTCTTCTTAAAGAATACTTTCAGCATTTCATATAATACCAGTTTGGTGTTGATGAACTCATTTAGCTTTTTCTTATCTGTGAAGCTCTTTATCTGCTTTCAATTCTGAATGATAACTTTGCTGGGTAGAGTAATCTTGGTTCTAGGTTCTTGCTATTCATCACTTTGAATATTTTTTGCCACTTCCATCTGGCCTGTGTAGTTTCTGTTGAGAAATCAGTTGACAGTGGTATAGGTGCTCCCTTGTAGGTAACTAACTGTTTTTCTCTTGCTGCTTTTAATATTTTTCTTTGTCTTTTGCTCTTGGCATTTTAATTATGATGAGTCTTTGGATTCCTTTTGTTTGGGGATTCTGTGTGTGTCCTGGACTTGTAAGTCTATTTCTTTCATCAGGTGGGGGAAGTTTTCTGTCATTATCTCTTCAAATAAGTTTTCAATGTCTTGCTCTCTTTTCTTCTGGCACCCCCATAATTCAGATATTGGTATGCTTGAAGTTGTCCCAGAGGCTCCTTACACTATCTTCATATTTTTGGATTCTTTTTTCGTTTCTGGTTGGGTGTTTTTTGATTCTTTGTATTTCAAATCTTTGACTTGATTCTTTCGATCCTCTACTCTGCTGTTGGATCTCTGTATATTATTATTTTTTAAAATAAATCTGTATTGTTCATATTATTACAAAAGTTCCTCATTTTTCCCTCTCCACCAGGTTCCCACCCCACCCTCTGCCCTTTCCCCACCCCTCATTGTCCTCATCCATAGGTGCACAGTTTATGTTCAGTCTCTTCCCCCACCCCTCTCCTCTTTTCCCTGAGAATTGTCAGTCCACTCCCTTTCCGTACCTCTGATTCTATTATATTCAACAGTTAATATTGTTCACCAGGTTTTTTAATTCCCTTGGTTTTTAGATTCACTTGTTGATAGTTACATATTTGTTGTTCATAATTTTTATCTTTATTTTCTTCCTCTTCCTAAAGAACCCCCTTCAGCAATTCATATAATTCTGGTTTGGCAGTGATGAACTCCTTTAGCTTTTTAAATTTTATTTTATTATTATTTTATTTTATTTTATTAGTGAAGCTCTTTATCTGGCCTTCAATTCTGAGTGATAGATTTGCTGGGTAGAGTATTTTTGGCTGTAGATTCTTGTTATTCATCACCTTGAATATTTCTTGCCTGCATGGTTTCTGTTGAGAAATCAGCTGACAATCGTATGTGTGCTCCTTTATAGGTAACTACCTGCTTTTCTCTTGCTGCTTTTAGTATTCTCTCTTTGTCTTTTGCTCTTGAAATTTTAATTATGATGTGTCTTGGTGTGGTCCTCTTTGGATTCCTTTTGTTTGGGGTTCTGTGTACTTCCTGGACTTGTAAGTCTATTTCTTTCACCAGGTGGGGGAAGTTTTCTGTCACTATTTCTTTCAATATGTTTTTGGTATCTTGCTCTCTGTCATCTTCTGGGACCACCATAATTCTGATATTGGTTTGCTTGAAGTTGTCCCAGAGGTTTCTTACACTATCTTCAACTTTCTGGATTCTCTTATCTTCTTGCTTCTGTGGAGGAGTGTCCTCTGGCTCTTTGTGTTCCAAGTCTTTGACTTGATTCTTGCAATCTTCCATTCTACTTTTAGGACTCTGTATAATATTTTTTATTTCAGAGAATGTATTATTTATTTCTTGTTGATTCCTTATTATTTCTTGTTGATCCCTTATATTTCTAGTTGATCCTTTATTATTTCTAGTTGATCCCTTTTCATATCTTCATAGGTCTTGTTTATTTTATCGGCCTTTTCTATGACATTCTTGAAAAACCTTATAAGTGTGATTTTGAACTCTATATCCAGTCGCTTTTTGTCCTCCATTTCTTTTGTTTGTGAGTTGTTTCCTTGTCTTGGCATTTTCACTGCTTCCCTGAGTTGGTAGGGTGGGAGGATCAGCTGTATCTATGCCAGGAGACAGTCTTATTCGACTAGACTTGGAAAACTGCAAGAGCCTCTGTGCTCAGCTTGGATGGGGCGGAGTTTCAGGGTGGAGCCTACAGCCTTGGCTTCCTGTCAGCCCCGCCTATGAGGCTCCTGAGTCTCAGTGTTCCTCAGTGTCCTTTGGCACTCGCTGCAGCACCTCTGAGAGAAAGGTGCCCTAGAGTTTCGCCCGCTACCAGACAGTCCAGTCTCTCCCTCAACGAGCCCACAACTGGGGTTCAGTGCAGTTGGAAGTGGGGTTAAGAGCAGTCTGGAGCTTATGTCTCCTTCCCACTAGGGCAATCCAGTGGCTCAATCAACAGTCTGTCCTCTGCATGAAATGTGCGCGACTCGGGGCTCTGCCTTTTGCCACTCCCCTGAGCTTCCGCCTTACAGCCCAGATTCCCTCTGTAGGAGCCTGGGGCCTGAGGGTCTCACCCAGAACTGGGGTTCAGTGCTGTCAGAACTGGGGCTGAGCACAGTCTGGAGCTTTTATCTCCTTCCCGCTAGGGAATGCCAGACAGGCACTCAGCCATCCCTCCTCACCAGCTCCATCCCTTCTGTGCATGCAATGTGTCTCTGTACCTTAGGCTTTTATAGCTCCTCTGATTTTCCTTCTGGTTTTCTTTCCTTATTGTTGTAGAATTTCCAGTCAGTCAACTTTCCTGTAGTTCTGAATAATGTCCACTTTATATTTTAGTTGTATTTTTTGAAATTGTTGTGTGAGACTGCAGTTAGGTGTTTACCTATGCCACCATCTTGGTTTCTCTGGATCTCTATATATTATTTTTAATTTCACTCAGTGTATACTTAATTTCTAGTTGGTCTTTTTTCATATCCTCGAAGGTCTCACTAAATTTATTGGCCTTTTCTAGGAAATTCTTGAAAAATCTTATAACCGTGATTTTGAACTCTATATCCAGCAGTTTGTTTTTCTCCATTTCTTTCATTCGTGACCTGTTTCTTTGTCTCTGCATTTTGACTGCTTCCCTAAGTTGATAGAGTGGCTTTGTGTGCTAGGTGTCCTATAGGGCCCAGTGGCTCAACCTCCCCAATTACCTGAGGTGGACACTCTTTGGTGCACCCCTTTGTGGGCTGTGTGCACAGTCTTGTTAGTTAAGCCTTGATTGCTGTTGGTATCACTGGGAGGAATTGACTGCGTCTACACAATCAGCTGTGTCTACAATGGGAGAACTTCTGTGCTGGAGACACCCTTATGAGGCAAGACTTGCTTCAGTGGGGCTTTGGTGCTCACTGAGTCTGCCCCCTGAGTGTGTCCCTTATGGATCTGAGGAGTTGTAATCTAGATGGTCCTACTCTGACCCCTGGGTACACTGGCTCTTGGATCTCCAAGGAGGTGCAAATTTAGCCTCTGCATGAGGCCACCCAGCAGGAGCTACAGAGAGATCTGCAGATTCCTCTTCTTTGTTTGGGATTTGGAGGTGCCCAGATGAGGCCCAGCTGTGAAGCAATGCAAGCTGCTGTGGGCCTTGGGCCTTCTTTTGGATGTTCTGGGTCTCTCTGACTCAGCTGCAGTTTGTTAGGTTAGTTTAAATTGCAAAGGGCCAGGTCATTCATATGCAAAAGCCTCTGCGCACAGCTTTGATGGGTGAAGTCTCAGGGCAGAGCAAACAGCAATGGCTTCCTATCAACCCTGTCCTAAGAAGCCCCCATGTCTCAAGGTCCCTTGGTAATCTCTGCAAGCACCTCTGAGAGAAAGCCACCCTCGAGTTCCACCCGCTGCCAGACAGTTCGGACAGACACTGTATGAGTCTGGGTCCCCAGCGTCTTGCCTGTAACTGAAGTTCAGAGCAGTCAGGAGCTTGTGTCTTCCTGCAGATTGAAAAATCCATCTGCGTACTCCTTTGCCAGCCCTTTCCTGCATGCATGCCTCCATACTTCTGCCTTTACTTCCACAGTTCCTCTGAGTCTCAGTGTGCTTTTCTCTTTCCTTCTCGTTGTAGAATTTCCACTCAGCCAGCCTTTCTGTGGTTCTGGATGATGTCCGTTTGTCTTTTGTAGTTTTGAAGTGGTTGTGCGAGGCAGCAATTTCAGGTGTTTACCTATGCCACCATCTTGGTTTCTCCCCATCTCTCTATTTTCTTCTTCTTTTTAAAAAAATATTTCTACTGATTTCAGAGGAAGGGGGAGAGAGAGAGACAGAAACATCAATGATGAGAGAATCATTGATCGGCTGCCTCCTGCATGTCTCACACTGGGGAATGAGCCCACAACCTAGGCATGTGCCCTTGATTGGAATCAAACCTGGGACCCCTCAGTCTGCAGGCTGACACTCTAGCCACTGGGCAAAACCAGCCAGGGCTACCACAGCTTTTTTATTTACTTGTCTACTGATGGGCAAGCTGCTGTGGATCCTTGGGCTACTTCCAGATCTTAGTAAGTTGTGCTGCTATGAACATAGGGGTGCTTACATTCTTTTTGATTGGTGTTTTAGGATATATCAAGCTTTTAACAAAATGCCTGGCATGTAAATCTATTACATTATTGAAAGGTGAAACAGAGGGCCAGAGACCAGGAGACTAGGACACAGACTTTATTGAGGAGAAGACCCCTGCCGGGCTGCCTTCCAGAGGGGAAAGAGCACACATGCTGGGTGAACATGCCTTTTGAGGGAAGAAAAAGAAAGGGACGGGGCTTAGGACACTCAGCACATGCTGATTGGTGGTTTCATGTAAGGCACAAGGGGGACTTAGGAATCGGGGGCTTAGGGTATTTGGCAGGTGCTGATTGGTGGTTCAATGTACAGTTCATATAAGGTGCCTGGTTAGGTGCTCAGGAATGTTCAGGCTGCAGGTGGAGTTTACGTCATTCTCCGTCCATCAGTTGGGGGAAGAGAGGATCTATCAATTATTATGCTTTAATTTGGTGCTTTATTAAAGTGCTCTTGTTGTGCCCCTGTGCCCACCCACACGCTTGTCTCACATGCTTCTTTGAGCCAGCGCGAACGCAAGCATGCCATCCTGTGAACGTACCCAGTTCGCTATTCACAGATGTGTGGATGCTACAGGGCACCTTCATCCCACTCCAGCAGGAATAATAACAGCACCAAGCCCGCTGAGCACTGGCTTCACGTTGTCCAAAGGGCTTTCAGGCTAAGGCGGACCTGACCCTCAGAGCATCCCAGGAAGGCAGGCGAGTGGGGCAGGGACATGGAAGAAGCAGAATCCAGGGTTAGCTGTGCCATCGGGGAGGCAGCCTGGGACCCAGGCCCGACTGTCACAAGAATGTCCCCAATGCCTCGAGGCCTCTGCCTGTGAGATCTCCAGCCCTCATGATGGGAGCGGAACTGCGACGAGAGCTGGACCGGGACTGGCTGTTCCCAGACCCTAGACTCCTGGTTGAAATGTTTCCCAGAGTGCACCTGTGCTGAGAAGCGGGAATTGGAGGCTGGCCTGGGGAAGCTGCTGCCATCAGAAACCTGCCGTCTCATTCGCAGCTCCATCAGGCAAAGGGAGCCGGACTGCCACTGCGTTGGAGGGACACACCAATCTGGTTTTCTTTAGGATTGCGAGCCACAGCTGATCCCGGAAGGTCTGGAGCGCCTGGGGTGGGGTCCTGCCCCATCAGGATCTCCCCTGTCTGACTGGCCCTAAGGTCAGTGGTAAGAGAAGGGAGAAGGGACAAGGGAAGTGCCTTGCGCCCCCCCTCGTCCCCAGTGAAACCCACTCATTTCTCAGTGCTGAGCCTGCAGGGCCCATCAGCACCCTGTCCCTGGCCTGATGGGGCGGGAATGGGGGACAGGCTGCAGGCCCCACACCTGGCCTGCCTCACCTGCGGAGGCCAGGCCCTCTGCCCCACCTGCTGGGCCGGCCTTCCTGCCCCATGGCGGGGCAGGGCAGGAGCGTGGTATGGCAAGAGGTGCCTCCTGGGTGTGCTGCCCTGGCTGCAGGGGGGTGGGGGGCAGACATCTGTCTGACACTTCTGTCACCTGGTGTGTATTTCCCGATTGCATTGGATGTGCTGATCAACATTGGGAGCTGAGCCCGGGGCACTGAGCAGAATGCTAAGTCTGGTGCTCCAGCAGGAGCTGCTGAGACAGGCCAGCAATGAGCCCCGTGCCCATCTAGCCATCTAGTGGTGCCCGCTTCCTTTTGCTTCCCTGAGGCCCCTGCTCTGGCCCCAACGGGCCCTGAGGACATGGCCCAGTGCGCTCACTCCAGCAGAAGAGACGGAAGTGAGGCTCAGGCAGGCTGGCGCCTGAGCCTGTCCCTTCACCTCCTGAGCCTCAGTCTCCCCTTCTGGGAAGTGGGCTGAACAGCTTCACCAGAGGGAGAGTCATCCTGCCTCTGCTGTGCTTTGGTCTGAGCAGCAGTTTCTCAGGTTGACTTTGGGCCTACAGAGAGGGGCCGACTGGGCTCTGATGAGGAAACAGCCTGTTTCCCAGCTGGCTGGCCCTGGGCAGGAGCAAGAGCACACACATACCCCCTTCCCAGGAGCAGGGTGAGCTGTGTGGTCACGGCCTAGTCCTGCCGCCTCTTCCTCCCAGCAGGGCTGTGCCACCTGGTCTCCATCAAACCATCAAGGTGGCCAACGCTGCTGGTGTGAGAGGAAGGATGTCAGACATTCTGGTCCAGGCAGTCCTACCTGAGTCTGCTTGTCCCCCTCACAGCCACCTCGCCATCAGAGCCTGCACCCCTCAGAGCCTGCACTCTTCAGAGTCCCTCCCCTCACAGCCCCTCCCCTCACAGTCCCTCCCCTCACAGCCCCCTCCCCTCAGAACCACTCCCCTCACAGCCCCCTCCCCTCAGAACCACTCCCCTCACAGCCCCTCCACTCAAAGCCCCCTCCCCTCACAGCCCCCTCCCCTCACAGCCCCTCCCCTCACAGCCCCTCCCCTCAAAGCCCCCTCCCCTCACAGCCCCCTCCCCTCACAGCCCCTCCCCTCACAGCCCCTCCCCTCACAGCCCCCTCCCCTCACCTCACAGCCCCTCCCTTAAAAGCCCCTCCCCTCAAAGCCCCACCCCTCACAGCCCCCTCCCCTCACAGCCCCCTCCGCTCAGAGCCCCCTCCCCTCACAGCCCCTCCCCTCAGAGCCCCTCCCCTCAGAGCCCCTCCCCTCACAGCCCCTCCCCTCACAGACCCCTCCGCTCAGAGCCCCTCCCCTCACAGCCCCTCCCCTCACAGCCCCCTCCCCTCAGAGCCCCTCCCCTCAGAGCCCGCTCCCCTCACAGCCCCCTCTCCTCACAGCTCCTCCCCTCAGAACCCCTCCTCCCACAGCCCCTCACCTCACAGCCCCTCCGCTCAGAGCCCCTCCCCTCAGATCCCCTCCGCTCAGAGCCCCTCCCCTCAGAGCCCGCTCCCCTCAGAGCTCCTCCCCTCAGAGCCCCTCCCCTCAGAGCCCGCTCCCCTCAGAGCCCCTCCCTCAGAGCCCCCTCCCCTCAGAGCCCCTCCCCTCACAGCCCCTCCCCTCACAGCCCCTCCCCTCACAGCCCCTCCCCTCAGAGCCCCTCCCCTCAGAGCCCCTCCCCTCAGAGCCCCTCCCTCAGAGCCCCCTCCCCTCACAGCCCCTCCCCTCACAGCCCCTCCCCTCACAGCCCCTCCCCTCAGAGCCCCTCCCCTCAGAGCCCCTCCCCTCACAGCCCCTCCCCTCACAGCCCCCTCCGCTCAGAGCCCCTCCCCTCACAGCCCCTCCCCTCACAGCCCCCTCCGCTCAGAGCCCCCTCCCCTCACAGCCCCTCCCCTCACAGCCCCTCCCCTCACAGCCCCTCCCCTCAGAGCCCCTCCCCTCAGAGCCCCTCCCCTCAGAGCCCCTCCCCTCACAGCCCCCTCCGCTCAGAGCCCCTCCCCTCACAGCCCCTCCCCTCACAGCCCCTCCCCTCAGAGCCCCTCCCCTCACAGCCCCCTCCCCTCATAGCCCCTCCCCTCACAGCCCCTCCCCTCACAGCCCCTCCGCTCAGAGCCCCCTCCCCTCACAGCCCCTCCCCTCAGAGCTCCCTCCCCTCACAGCCCCCTCCCCTCATAGCCCCTCCCCTCACAGCCCCTCCCCTCACAGCCCCTCCGCTCAGAGCCCCCTCCCCTCACAGCCCCTCCCCTCAGAGCTCCCTCCCCTCACAGCCCCCTCCCCTCATAGCCCCTCCCCTCACAGCCCCTCCCCTCACAGCCCCTCCGCTCAGAGCCCCCTCCCCTCACAGCCCCTCCCCTCAGAGCTCCCTCCCCTCACAGCCCCTCCCCTCATAGCCCCTCCCCTCACAGCCCCTCCCCTCACAGCCCCTCCGCTCAGAGCCCCCTCCCCTCACAGCCCCTCCCCTCAGAGCTCCCTCCCCTCACAGCCCCCTCCCCTCATAGCCCCTCCCCTCACAGCCCCTCCCCTCACAGCCCCTCCGCTCAGAGCCCCCTCCCCTCACAGCCCCTCCGCTCACAGCCCCTCTGCTCACAGCCCCTCCGCTCACAGCCCCTCCGCTCAGAGCCCCTCCCCTCACACCCCCTCCCCTCACAGCCCCTCCGCTCAGAGCCCCTCCCCTCAGAGCCCCTCCGCTCACAGCCCCTCCGCTCAGAGCCCCTCCCCTCAGAGCCCCTCCACTCAGAGCCCCTCCCCTCACAGCCCCCTCCGCTCATAGCCCCTCCCCTCAGAGCCCCTCCCCTCACAGCCCCCTCCGCTCATAGCCCCCTCCCCTCACAGCCCCTCCCCTCACAGCCCCCTCCCCTCACAGCCCCCTCCGCTCAGAGCCCCCTCCCCTCACAGCCCCTCCCCTCACAGCCCCCTCCCCTCACAGCCCCCTCCGCTCAGAGCCCCCTCCCCTTAGAGCCCCTCTCCTCAGAGCCCCTCCCCTCACAGCCCCCTCTCCTCACAGCCCCTCCCCTCACAGCCCCCTCCCGTCAGAGCCCCCTCCCCTCACAGCCCGCTCCCCTCACAGCCCCCTCACAGCCCCCTCGCCATCAGAGCCCCCTCCCCTCAGAACCGGCTGCACTTGCCCTGGCCTTCATAGGTCCTCTGGAGGAAAGCTCCCTGCCTGCTGCTCTGTGTCTGAGTGGGCTTCTAGCTGTCAGGAGGGCAGTTCCACCTTCGGAAGAGCGAAGGGCATGCCTGGGAGATTCAATGGGGATGGACAGACGGACAGACATGAGTACATGATGGAGGGGTGCTCTCCCTGGGCGGGTGGGCTGTGAGGCTGCAGCACTTCACCAAGCAGGGAGGCTCCAGCCATTGCCTGTGGGCCAGGCCTCCAGGTCTGGGGTGTGGAGGCCCCTGCCCCCACCATGCCAGGCCCTCACTCCTGCTCCAGGTAGCTCATCCAGCCCTGGGCTCTGGGGAGCCCTGGGCCCAAGGGCGACAGGTACCCACAAGGTGGCCTCCCTCCATCCCCCACATTGCTGCATCGCCCTCCTTCCTCAGCCCAAAGAGCCATGGATTGAAAGAGCAGCAGTTTGTGGTGGGACAGGGAGAGGGACATGTGGACACGGGGGATGCAGGAGGGGGCACGGATCAGGCCCCAGGTGGAGGTGCTGGTCCCAGGAGAGCTCGGCCCTGGGAGCCCCCCCTCAGATGGTGCCACCCTGGGCTGCCCGCCTCCCCCACCCCTGCCTCCTGTTGCGCTGTCCCCTTCCGCAGCAAAGATGTTGGTGGCATGTGGGGCCCTTAAAAAAAATGTATGCTTCTTGATTTCAGAGAGAACCATCAGTGATGAGAGAATCACTGATCCGCTGCCTCCTGTACGCCCCACACTGGGGCAAGCCCACAACTGGGCCTGAGCCCCGATTGGGAACTGAACCCTGACCTCCTGGTTCCTAGGTCGACGCTCAGCTGAGCCACACGGGCCGGCCAGGGGCCATGAACCCAGGCGAAGCCCAGGGTGTGAGGAAGGAGGCTCCTTGGGCAGAGGGCTGGACGGCTCTGGCTCAGCATCAGGCCCTCACGTCGGAGGGTGAACCCAGGGCTGTGTGTGTGGCGGGGTGGGGGGAGGGGTGGGGGTAGGGGGAGCGGGCCGGGAGCAGGAGTTTGGGCAGCCCTCCTGGGTCCCTCTTCCTATCCCACCCTGAGGGGTGGGGCTGGTGTGACCTTGACCTTTGGCTGGAGCTGGTGCTTCTGAATCTCCTGCAGTCCTGCTTCGTCAGGTCTGATAAGGTGTCCTTGCCTCACAGCTCCTACCTTTGAACACCAGCCCCTACAGGCCAGCTGCCTGGCTGCCTATCAGCCCACCTGCAGCCCCGGTAGAACTGCCCGCCCCACCCAATCCCGCCCTGCCTGAGCATCGCAGGGTTGGGGTACAGTAAGGGGTGGGGTGGCAGTTGGTGCTCAGGAGAGACAGCTGGGAGTGGGAGGGATCAGTGCTTGCAATGCAGCCTGGCGCCTGCCACCTGGCCGCCCTGTGGACACAGGACCAGCGGTGCTGGGCGCGGCGGAGGGGGCTGCAGGCTCACCTGGTCTTCAGCACGGACCCCCAGGCCAACGCTGAGGGCGCGCCCTTCCGTGTGTGCCTCCATTAGTGGCAAAGCCTCGCCTGCGTGGTGCAGGAGATGGGCTCCGTCCACGTGCCCGCAGCCTCTGGGGTGGGAGGGACTTTAGGAGAGACCCAGCACCACGTAGGCCCCGTTCATCCTAACGCTCGGGTGATGCTGCCATTCCCCCCCGCCCCTCCCCCAGAGCTCACTCCCGCCCTGGCGGCTCGGCTCGGGTCTGCCTGTGGGAGAGCTAGCTCCGTGCTGGCAGCCTGGGGCAGGCGTGTCAGACGCAGGCGTGTCAGACTCAGGCCGAAATGGGCCCAATAACAAGGTGTGAGTAGATGTGGCCGCAAACAAACCAGAGCTTCCATTTTCATAGAAACAGGGTTTATTTCGGGAGAGACGGCTGAGATAAATGAGTCATCGTTCACATAAAATAATAGAACATTTTAATAAACATTAATATTCTTCTTGAACATGAACTTACCAGACACTGATAACTGCACAGATTATCAAGCATAATGCAAATAAACCTATTTTTCTTGTTCTCTGAAAGCAAAACATCTCCTGTTGCACTCACCCAACAAGTCAGTCCCAGACTCCTGCGCAGCGGTCGGCTGCTGACATCCCCCTGCCGGTGCCAGTGGAGGGAAAGGCCTGTGTGAGGGAAACGAGTGCAGCGCGATTGTGATCATCAGCCATTAGCGAACGTACAACAGGAGATTGTAAAAATTAAGTTACGGAATTTTTATTAAAACGTTTCTTGAGAGCGCAGCTACGCGTATACCCTTGACGGTCCTCTCCTCGGGGGAAGGTCGTTCTTTTCCCAAGGGCGCAGCTTCGGGAGGGACGCACATGGACCGGTGAGGGAGGAGGGGACACCCGCCTCGCCAGCCATATCTGCCCAATCAACAACCATGTGATCCATGGGGTGACGGATGTCGCCGCCAGACCGCCCTCACATTCTAAAACGTTTCTTACACGCCGTTACGTTGGCTGGGCTGGGAAAGTAATCTCTGTGGCCACCTGAGGCCTGCAGGCCGCGAGTTTGACATGCTTGGCCTAGACAGTGCCCCCCTCCTACAGGAAGACAGGCAAGACAGGTGCCAGGAAACAGCACCCACATCGTTGTGGCCAATGCTTACTGAGTGCCGCCACGCTCATGCCCAGAATTTCCCTCATTGTATCCCACTCACCACCCCAAGAGTGAGTGCGCATGTACGTGCATGTGTGTGTGTGCACGTGCATGCATGTGTTTGTGTGCATGTGTGCGTGTGCATGCATGTGCATGTGTGTGTGTGTGTTCACCAGTCTGGGAAGCAGTGCTCAGCGGTGTGATAGGCAACTGGGAACCTTGGACAGAAAGCGAGGAGACCAGGATTTGCCCTCTGCTCTCTCTTCCCTACCCCTCACCCCTGCTGCTCCATCACCACGGCCTCACCTTCGTCTGAGTTAAGTCATCTTCTGAGGATGTGTGTGTTCAGGGGTCTGAAGCAAGGAGCCCTGGAGTGTCCGGGCCCAGCCAGGTGTGTGGCTGTGCTGAGGGGCAGGTGGGAGATAAATGGATCCGTCTTTCTCTCCATGAAGCCAAGAGGTCACGGCATAGCTTCAGGATTTTACTTTCTACTAGAAGCCGGTGCACAGATTCGTGCACTGGTGGGGGTTCCTAGGCCTGGCCATCGGGATTGGGCTGAAACCAGCTCTCCAACATCCTCGGAGCAGTTCTGGATTGCAAGAGAGCAGCTCTCAGGTGATGCACCCCAGAATTTGGCTCCCTCCTCTCTGGTTCTAGGTGTGTCACCTGAGAACCACAGCTGCCAAGTCACCGCAGCTTGACAGCTCCTGTGTTGAAGGTCTGCTCCCTGGTGGTCAGTTCACATCATAACTACTGTCACATGGTCAAATGGTTGGCCGGTCACTTCGGCTTTTATATAGAGAGATTTTTAAAAAATCTGTGAGAGTATTAGACGGGTCCTCCCTCACCCCCTCCATTAGCCTCTTCCCGCCGCTCCCATCCCCACCCCCCCCCCCATTGTCTGTCCACGGGCCATGCATCTGTGCACACAGGCTCATTGGTTGATCTCTTCCCCCCACCCCCTCCCCTGCTTCCCTCTGAGGTCCGACATCTGTTCACGCGTCTGTGTCTCTGGTCTGTTCTTGTCATCAGTTTGTGTTGGTCATTATATCCCACGTGAGTGACATCGTGTGGTACTTGTCTTTCTCCGACTGGCTTCTTTCCCTCAGCATGGTGCTCTCCAGGCCGCCAGGCTGGTGCAGACGGTAAGCATTCTGTCTTTTTCATTGCCACGTAGTGTGCCATGGTGTGGATGGACCACAGCTTTCTAACCCGCTCGTCTGCTCATGGGCACGTGGGCTGTTTCCCGTTTCAGAGTTTTGTGTTCAATTTCATGTCTGGACAGAGTTGGGGTGAAGCTGTCCCTTCCAATCCGTGAACAGGGCCCCCCTGGGTGCTGCTCTCAGGAGCCTTCTTGCTGCCCTCCCTTTGCCGTGTGCTCTCGAGAACGAGGCTCGGCAGAGCAGACGGGAGTGAGCGCTGGCTGGTCGTCAGGGCCTGGGCGTGGGTCCGCCCCCAGCATGTGAGTGACTGGATGGGTGACCCAGCCTTTCTGGTCTTGCTTCCCCACTTGTGAGATGAAAGGCTAGGCTTGCTGGTCTGCCGGCTTCTGGGGGGTGTCCTCCCTGCAGTCTGCCAAGTGGGCTGCTCGGGCAGGCAGTGCCGTGCGAGGACAGGGGCCCAGAGCGGGTGGCGCTAAAACCAGCCCCTGCTCTTCCCACAGGCACCTGGCAAGGCTACTCCTCCCAGAGCAAGAGCCTTCTGTTCTATAAAGTATGTTTATTGATGTCGGAGAGGAAGTGGGAGGGAGAGACAGAAACATTAATGACGAGAGAGAATCATGGAGCAGCTGCCTCCTGCATGTCCTACATGGGATCGAGCCCATGACCTGGGCTGTGCCCTTGACCAGGAATCGAACGCCGACCTCCTGGTTCATAGATGGACGCTCCACCACTGAGCTGAGCTGGCCGGAGGCGCCGGTGGATCAGCATGCACCTGCGAGGCCCATGCCTCCGTGCGGGCGTTTTTTTTTTTTTTTTTTTTTATCAACAGTGAGGCGGGCTGGGGTGGAGGTGACAGCCGTTGGGGTGAGCTGACCGTGGGGAGTCCCTGGGATGGGCCCTGGGCTGGGGCTAAGCTACTCCTGGGAGCTGTGAAAGAAAAGAGCCACATGCTAACCTGACAAGCTCAGGGGAGGCCTGCGTGGCAGTCTTGCAAACTTAGAGACCTAAGATAACCACAAAAGATGGTTTGAAAATTAAATATCTAACTCTGTGCCGGCCGGGTGAGCGGCGGCTGATGCCGCAGGTGAGGGGAGGTGGCCACCCAGGTGGGGCGCCTGTGTCTGCAGGAGGAGAAGTGAGAGATGCCATGGCCAGATTTCTGAGGCCCCTCCACTCTTTAGGGAGGACATGGGGTCCCTGAGGAGCAAATTGGAGGCTGTTGGGAGAGAGGAAGGAGAGGTGGGCAGGCCATGTGGCAGGAGGGGGCTGGACGGGGTGGGAGGCTGACCCTATGAGGGGAGCTCTGGCCACAGCCAGGCCTGGAGCCTCTCCATCGCCCCCGCCCCACCCGCCCACACAGCCCGCGCCTCCTGCTCCTCTGGGTTCTCGGGACCGGTCCTCTGGCGCCTGCGCTCTCGGAGCAGCACTCCTCGCCTGTGCAGAGCAGCCCCCCAGTGAGGAGGGTCCGACCAGCACTGCCCAGTGGCACCCAGGTCTCTGCGGGAACAGCCCGGGCAGCCCTGCCGGGGCCAGGTAGGCGCCCTCTCCCCCCGGCGCCCCCACCCCTCTTCTGGGAAAGGAAGGGCTGCAGGAGGTGACCCCGGCCACCTCTCACTCACAGGGGCCTGTGCCAGGGGAAGCAGTTTTGAGGATGTTGTCTACACGCCCCGCCCCCTCAGCCGATGTGCCTGCAAACTCCCAGAAAAGGGAACAGCAGTGGGGGCAGCGGGAGGGGGGGCAGGGGCAGGGGAAGCAGCTGCGTGGCAGTCCTCTGTCCTGTGTTGTCACAGGGTGACAATGGTGGTGATGACCTGGATGTTAAAGAGCCCACACTGCCTGGCCAGGGTGCTCAGGGACTGAGGGTCGATCTATGAACTAGGAGGTCATGGTTTGACTCTCAGTCAAAGGCACAGGCCCGGGTTATGGGTTTGACCCCCCAATGTGGGGCATGCAGGAGGCAGTGGATCCATGATCCTCTCTCATCATGGATGTTTCTATCTCCCTCTTCTGCCAGCCTGGTCATCCCTAACTGCCCTCCCCTGCAGAATTGATTGCCCACAACTGCCCTCCCTTGCAGGCCTGGTCCCTCCCAACTACCCTCCCCTGCTGGCCATCTTGTGGTGACCATCTTGTGTCCACATGGGGGCAGGATCTTTGACCACATGGGGGCAGCCATCTTGTGTGTTGGAGTGATGGTCAATCTGCATATTACTCTTTTATTAGATAGGATAGAGGCCTGGTGCACGGATGGGGAGCCAGCTGGTTTGCCCTGAAGGGTGTCCTGGATCAGGGTGGGGGTTCCCTTGGGCCTTGGGGTGGCCTAGGTGAGGGGCTTGTGGTAGTTTGCAGGCTGGCCACTCCCCCTGGTAACCCAAGCAGAGGCCCTGGTATCTGGGATATATTTATCTTTACAATTGAAACGTTGTAGCCTGGAGTGGAGGCCTAGGCTGGCCAGGGAGGTGGAAAGCTTGGCTTCCTCGGTTGCCAGGCGCAACCCTAGCTTGCTCTCTCCAGCTCTGTGGCTGCTGCCATTTCTGTTGGAATGATTTACCTTCTATAATTGAAACTTTGTATTCTTAAGTGGAGGCCTGGCCCGCCAGAGTGTGAGGAAAGCTTGGCTTCCTCTATTGCTGGGAAAACCCAAGCCTCCCTCTCTGTGGTGGCAGCCATCTTGGTTGGGGTCAATTTGCATACTTGCACTGACTGGCTGGTGGGCATGGCTTGTGGGTGCTGGTGGGCATGGCTTGTGGGTGTAGTGGAGTGATGGTTAATTTGTGAATTATTCTTTTATTAGGTAGGATTGTAGACTATACTAGGGGCCCAGTGCACAAATTCATGAACCATTGGGGTCCCTTGGCCTGGCCTGCGAGATCTGACCAAAACTGGCTCTCCGATATTCCCTGGGGGGTCCTGGATTGTGAGAGGGTGCAGGCCAGGCTGAGGGACCCCAGTCATGCAGTGGGGAGAGACTTAGGAGGTTGGCCAGCCAGGGAGGAGATACAGGAAGGTTTCAAGACATGTCTGGTCCATTTCAGTCCTGATGGGTGGACCCCAGCAGTTGGAGTTAGACAGTTAACTCCAATAGTGGACCCCAAGCTAACCTACCAGTTGTAGCATCTGCCCCCGGTGGTCAGTGCACATCATGGCAAGTGGTTGAGCGACCTTAGCATATCATTAGCATATAAAGGCCCATTTCAGGAAGATTCCTGCAGGGATAGGGCTTCCTGTGGCCTTCTCCGCCACCCTGCCAACTTCCTTTCCTCCTCCACAGCCCTGCCAGCTTCCCCACCACCCCGCTTGCTTCTCTGCAGCTTCGCTCCCTTCTGCAGCACTTGGCTTCCTTCTATACTGTCTTCAGTCTTCGCTCTGTGCCTGGATATACAAATTAACCACATCTTGTTTGGGTTAATTTGCATACTCGCTTCTGATTGGCTGGTGGGCATGGCTTGTGGGCATAGTGGAAGTATGGTCAATTTGCATGTTTCTCTTTTATTAGATAGGATTACACTTTGATTGGTTGAATGGCTAACTGGTCAACCGGATACTTAGCATATTAGGCTTTTAATGTATACTAATGGGCCTGCTCACAAATCTACGCAGCTGTTAGGGTTGGAGTAGCTTGCTGCAGCTTGCCTTAGCTGGCCACCCCACCCACCACTGCTCCTAGCTCTCTGTCACACACAGCTGGCTGAACCATCCTCCTGTAGCTCTCTGCTGCTTGTAACTCACCGCCCTGCCCTCCTGCTAATCAGTTATGTGATGGCATCATGACCAATTTGCATATTACCTTATTATAAGTATAGACTAGAGGCCCAGTGCATGAAAATTTGTGCACTGTTGGGAGAGGGGGGAAGTTCCTCAGACTGGCCTACTGCCTCTCACAGTCCAGAAGCCCTCAGGGGATGTCCTATTGACGACTTAGGCCTACTCCCACAGACTCGCTTCCCTCTAGGAGACGACTGAGTTGATCAGGGGAAGGAAGGTGCCACCCCCATCACCCCATTGCTGCTGCTGCTGCCTGAGCCCATGGCTGCCTAAGTCCCAGGCCTCATAGCTGCCAGGGTTCAAGGCTGCCTGAATCCACAGCTGTCTGAGCCCCTGGCCTCGTAGCCACTGTGGCTTTGTCCGGATGGACATGCAGAAACGTCCTCCCTAATTAGCACATTACCCATTTTTAAAAATATATATATTTTATTGATTTTTTACAGAGGAAGAGAGAGGACAGAGAGTTAGAAACATCGATGAGAGAGAATCATTGATCAGCTGCCTCCTGCACACCCCCTACTGGGAATGTGCCCACAACCAAGGTACATGCCCTAGACCAGAATCGAACCTGGGACCTTTCAGCCCACAGGCTGATGCTCTATCCACTGAGCCAAACTGGTTTCGGCCACATTACCCTTTTGGTGCACCCCTTTGTGGGTTGTGTGTGCAGTCATCTCACATCTTTTAAAAAAACTATTGTTCTTGTTGACAAATTACAGATGTCTGCACTTCCTCCTTCACCACTTCCACCAGCCACGCCGTCCCCTCTGGCCGTCAGCACTGCTGACTGTGTCATGCATTGTGACCTCTGGGGATCCTTCAATCAATCACCTACTGATGGGCACTTAGAATGCTTCAGTGAGCACGGGGCACGTTCGTCTTCTCAAACTGCTATTTTGGATTTCCTCAGAGATATACCTGGAGTTGGAAATCTGGTCATGGTGTAGATTTGCTTTTAATTCTTAGAGCAATCTCCACACTGCTTGCCATAGTGCCTGCACCAATTTATAATCCATCAACTTATAATTTATAATTCTCTGTATCCTCACCGCACTTGTTTGCAGGTTTATTGATGAAGCATTCTGACAGGTGTGAGATGACAGCTCACTGTGGCTTTAATCTCATCTCTCTGATGATTGTGCCCTGAGCACCTTTTCCTACGTCTGTGGACCACCTGTAGGACCTCTTTGGAGAAATGCCTGTTCAGGGCCTCTGACTGTTTTTTAGTCGGATTGTTTGGTCTTGGGTGTTGAGCTTTATGTGTTCTTCTTATATATTTTGGATATTACCTCTTGTTGAATATGTCATTTGCAAATATTTTCTCCTATGCAATAGGTTGCTTCTTGGTTTTTATTTCACTATATTTTACTCTGAGGTGCAGAAGCTTTTCAGTTTGATGTGTTCCCATTGGTTTATCTTTGCTTTTGTTGTCTTTGCTCAAGAAGACACAACCACAGAGCCATGTCAGAGAGTGTACTGCTGTCAATGTAAAAAGCATTCAGAGACTGAACTGCTGACCTCTGGGATAGAGAAAGAGAGGCTTGGCAGAGAGAGGAGACAAAATGGTGGCCGAATAGGTGGACCTGTTCTGAGCTTAGTCCCAGAGGAGATAGAAGGAGTGTCTAAGAGTCGCTCAGGGAGTATTAGTTGGCAAGCTAAGGGGTAGCAGAACTCTAAAAGAAGGTAAGGGTCTGCTGGACAGGATTTCCTGACCAAGCATCCAGCACTGCGGTAGAGACCTGCCCCGGAGCTACAGGCTCAGAGGGAAAACTATGCCATCTTACAAAGAATAGAGGATTCTATCTGAGGCTTGAAAAACCTACAACAGAGGAGACCACCGAACAGCTGTGACACCCCAATTCGCGCAAACACGTGGATTCAAGGGAGTTCTTCAGTCACCTATGGAAAAGAGAAAGAGAACTACATAACCAGACATCCTGAAAAGAGAGACCATGGGGAGACAAAGAAATAGCCTGCACATGAAAGAAAAGCAAGCATCACCAGAAAAGGAAGTAAATGAGTTAGAGTCAAGCAACCTACCAGAGCAAGAATTCAGAGTAATGATCATAAGATAGCTAAAAAGAATGGAAGAGAAATTTGACAGTATGAGTAAGAACCAAGAAGAAATGAAGAAGAACCAAGAGGAATTGAAGAAGAACCAAGAAGAAATGAAGATGAACCAAGAAGAAATAAAAAATGACATCACTACTATGAAGAACTCAATAGAAAGCACCAAGAGTAGACTAGAAGAAGCAGAGGACCGCATCAGTGAGCTAGAAGACAAGATGGAAAAAAATACCCAATTAGAACAGCTTCTAAAAAAAAAAAATTTAAAAATCAGGAGGAGAGCCTACGGGAGCTTTGGGACAATACAAAACAAAACAATATTTGAATAATAGGGGTTCCAGAAGGAAAGGAAACTGAGGAAGACATGGAAAATGTATTTTAAGAAATAATGTCAGAAAACTTTCCTGAAATAGACAAGAAAAACCCCGCACAAATCCAAGGTGCTCGCAGAGTCCCAAGCAAAATGAATACCAAAAGACCGACGCCAAGGCACATTATAATTAAATTGGCTAACACCAACGACAAAGTAAGAATCTTAAAAGCAGCCAGATAGAGACAGAAAGTTACATATAAAGGAACTCCCATCAGACTAGCAACTGATTTCTCAACAGAAACTCATCAGGCCAGAAGGGAATGGAATGAAATATACAAAGTCATGCAAAGGAAGGCTCTGAATCCAAGAATACTGTACCCAGCAAGGCTATCAATCAAAATTGAAGGTGAAATCAGGAGCTTCACAGACAAAAAAAGACTAAAGGAATTTATCTCCACCTAACCAGCAATGCAAGAAATGCTAAAGGTTCTACTGTAAAAATAAAGGAATACTAGGAAGCGAAGAAGGAACAAAAGGGTATAGAATAAAAATTGCATCAAATAAGTACCTATCAATAATAACTTTAAATGTAAATGGATTAAATGCTCCAATCAAAAGACATAGGGTAACAGATTGAATAAGAAAACAAGACCCACATATCTGCTGTCTACAAGAAACCCATTTCAGAAAAAAAGACGCACACAGACTGAGGGTGAAGGGATGGAAAAAAGGTTTTCCAGGCGAATGGAAATGAAAAAAAAAAAAAAGCTGGGGTAGTAATACTTATATCTAACAAATTAGATCTCAAAGTGAAGGACATAACAAGAGATAATGAAGGTCATTTCATAATACTAAAGGGAGCAATCCAACAAGAAGAAATAACCTTGGTAAACATATATGCACTCAATACAGGAGCACCAAAATACATAAAAAAAAAACTGCTGGAGGACATTAAAGGAGAGATTAATAGCAATACAATCATAGTAGGAGATTTTAATATCCCACTGTCACCATTGGACAAATCATCTAAACAAAAAATCAGCAAAGAAACATCAATCCTAAATGATGCACTAGACCAGATGGAATTAATCAACATCTTCAGAAAATTTCACCCCAAAGCCACAGAATATACATTCTTCTCAAGTGCACAGGGGTCATTTTCAAAGATAGACCACATGTTGGGACATAGGCAAAGTCTCTTCAAATTCAAGAAGATAAAAATCATATCAAGCATCTTCTCAAATCATAGTGGCATAAAATTGGAAATCAACTACAATAAAAGTAATCCAAAGAAATCAAACACATGGAGACTAAATAGCATGCTATTGAACAAGGACTGAGTTACCATAGAAATCAAGGAAGAAATTAAAAACATCCTGGAAACAAATGACAATGAAAACACGACAATCCAAAATCTATGGGACACAGCAAAAGCAGTTTTGAGAGGGAAGTTCATATTCCTACAAGCCTATTGCAAAAACAAACAAACAAACAAAAAACCAAAAAAAAACCCCCAAGAAAAAATGGTAACAAATTATCTAACTCTACAACTCAAAGAGTTAGAAAAATAGCAACAAGAAAAGCCCAGTGTAAGCAGAAGGAAGGAAATAATAAAAATCAGAGTGGAGATAAATGCCATAGAAACCAAAGAAACAATACGTAAGATCAACAAAACCAAGAGCTGGTTTTTGAAAGGCTAAACAAGATTGATGAACCTTTAGCCAGGCTAACCAAGAAACAAATAGAGAGGACCCAAATAAACAAAATCAGAAATGAAAGACGTAAAATAACAACAGAACCCACCAAAATACAAAGGATTATTACAAAATACTACAAACAACTCTATTCCAACAAACTGGACAACCTGGAGGAAATGGACATATTCCTAGAAAAATATAACCTTCCAAAATTCAACCAGAAAATAATCTAAAAATCTCAATAGACCAGTGACTTTAGAAGAAATTTAAATAGTCATCAAAAAGCTTCCAGCAAACAAAAGCCCAGGGCCAGATGGCTTCACAGGAGAGTTTTACCAAACATTCAAGGAAGAACTAAAACCTATCCTCCTCAGACTATTTTAAAAAATTCAAGAGGAAGGAACACTTCCAAACTCCTTCTATGAAGCCAGCATCACCCTAATACCAAAACCAGATAAAGACAACTCAATGAAAGAGAATTACAGGCCAATATCCCTCATGAACATAGATGCCAAAATCCTCAACAAAATTCTAGCAAATCAGCTTCAGCATAACATCACAAAGATCATACACCATGACCAAGTAGGATTTATTCCAGGAATGCAAGGATGGTACAATATCCGCAAATCAATAAAAGTGACACATTACATAAACAAACTGAGAGATAAAAATAATATATCAATCAATGCAGAAAGAGCTTTTGATAAAATCCAACAACCTTTCCTGATAAAAAACTGTCAACAAGGTGGGAATAGAAGGATCATACATCAACATAATATAAGCTATATATGATAAACCCACAGCAAACATCATACTCAATGGGCAAAAACTAAAACCATTCCCTCTAAGAACAGGAACAAGACTGGGATGCCCACTCTCACCACTCCTCTTTTACATAGTACTGGGAGTACTAGCCATTGCAATTAAACAAAAAGAAGAAATAAAAGGCATTCAAATTGGAAAAGAAGAAGTAACATTATTCTTATTTGCAGATGACATGATATTGTACATAAAAAACCCAAAAGACTCCATAAAAAAACTAATTGACTTAATAAATTAATTTGGCAATGTAGCAGGACATAAAATTAACGCCAAGAAATCTTTGGCATTTCTATACACCAACAGTGAACTTATAGAAACTGAGACTAAAAATGCAATCCCATTTACCATCACACCAAAAAAACTAAGATACCTAGGAATAAACTTAACTAAGCAGATAAAAGACATATATGTGGAAAACTACACTACACTGAAAAAAGAGATAGAGGAAGATGTAAACAGATGGAAGAACATACCATGTTCATGGATTGGTAGAATCAACATCATCAAAATGTCCATACTTCCTAAAGCAATCTATAGGTTCAATGCACTCCACATTAAAATACCAATGGCATACTTCACAGACCTAGAAATAACTCTCCAAAAATTCATCTGGAACAAAAAAAAAGACCCTGAATAGCCATAGCAGACATGAGAAAGAAGAATAAAGTAGGAGGGATCTCAATACCAGATTTCAAGCTGTATTACAAAGTCACTGTTCTAAAAACAGCCTGGTATTGGCACATGAACAGACATATAGATCAATGGAATAGAATAGAGAATCCGGATATTGACCCAAACCTTTATCCTCAATTAATATTTGACAAAGGACGTATGAACATACAATGGAGTCAAGACAGTCTCTTCAATAAATGGTGTTGGGAAAATTGTACAGTCACTTGCAAAAAAATGAAACTAGATCACCAACTTATACCATACACAAAAATAAACTCAAAATGGATACAGGACTTAAACATAAGACGGGAAACCATAAAAACACTAGAGGCATCCACAGATAGCAAAATCTCTGACATATGCCAAAAGAACTTCTTCACTGATACTGCCCCTAGGGCAATGGAAGCTAAAGAGAAAATAAGCAAATGGGACTACATCAAAATAAAAAGCTTTTTTACAGCAAAAGAAACCATCAACAAAACAACAAGAAAGCCCACTGTATGGGAGAACATATTTGCAAATGTTATCACTGATAAAGGTTTAATCTCCAACATCTACAGACTGCTTATCCAACTTAATAAAAGGAAGATAAATGACCCAATTAAAAAATGGGCAATGGACTTAAATAGAATGTTTTCAAAAGAAGACAGAAGGAAGGCCAAAAGGCACTTGAAAACATGTTCAAAGTCACTAATTATCCGAGAGATGCAAATCAAAACAACAATGCGGTACCATCTCACACCTGTCAGAATGAATGGCCAACATCAACAAATCAACAAATGACAAGTGTTGGTAAGGTTGTGTAGAAAAAGGAACCCTTGTGCACTGCTGGTGGGAATGCAGACTGGTGAAACCACTGTGGAGAACAGTATGGAGCTTCCTGAAAAAACTGAAAATGGAATTCCCATTTGACCCAGTAATCCCACTCCTAGGTATATATCCCAAGAAACTATAAACACCTATCAGAAAGGATATATGCACCCCTATGTTCATAGCAGCACAATCTACAATAGCTAGGATTTGGAAACAGCTTAGGTGCCCACCAGCAGATGATTGGATCAAAAAACTATGGTACAGCTATACAATGGAATATTATGCTGCCATAAAAAAGGAGGAATTCTCATCATTTGCAGCAACCTGGATGGATTTGGAGAACATCATGCTGAGTGAAATAAGCCAGTCAATGAAAGAGGAACACCACATGACCTCACTCATTTATAGATAATAAAGAACACTATAAACTGATGTACCAAAAGATAGATATAGAGACAGTAAAGCAACAAGCAGACTGTCAAATTACAGCAGGGAGGGTAAGGAGATCTGGGGGAAATAAGAGATCAACCGAAGGACTTGTATACATGCATATCAGTACAACCAATGGACACAAAATTCTGGGGAGAGAGGGCATGTATAGGCAGGGCAGCAATGGTATATGTACACAGATAATAATTTAATTAAAAAAAGTAAAAAGCATTCAGACCTTGAAGAATTTTTGTGAGTTTATTTGAGCCAAACTGTCTACATGTGCCGGGAAGCAGAACCTCAATGAATTGAGGTAATGCTCTGGAGAATGGTAGGTTACATCTGTATTTATACATTGCAGTCAAAGGAGGGACACAGGTGGGTTACATGAAACCCATTGGTGATAGACTAGGGAGGTGGAAGAAAGCAAAGTGGGAAGCCTCTGGGATTGGATAAAAAGTGAAATGATGGACATGAGCTTCTTTTACAGAGATGGATACAGGATACTTTAACATAATTAACAATTGATAATTAACTTAATAACAATAATAATGAGGGAATGTCCTGGTTCCATTAGTTGTGCCCTGTGGGGTCCGGGGTAAAAATGAGAACATCTCACAGACACATTGTCTTAGAGGCAAAAAGACAAATGGGCTCAGTAAAGATCTAAGTTGATCTTTGTCAGGGAAAATTCCAGCCTAGGACACGACTACCCACCATAACCTGCTTGTAGTTAAATATTTAATTTCAGACCACCCGTTGTGGTGACTTTAAGTCTCTGAGTTTGCAAGACTTCCATGCAGGCCTCCCCTGAGCTTGTCAGGTTAGCATGTGGCCCCTTTCATCCACACATCCCCCTTTTGGTCATAAATCAATCCAAAGGATGCATTGATGACCAACATTTTGGTTGGATAACAGAGTCTCACAATGCTAGGAAGGCTCATTCCTAGGATGTCTCAGTGTCAGCATGTTTTGCTGAATAGGTGGACCACTGGGGATGGGGCACGATCATAACCTTATGTGGCAGTTAAGGTCAAATTATTATTAATCAAAAAAGGGCAGGTAAGTGAGAGGCAGTCAGGTCCTATAAGTCCTTGTTAAAAACTATTCAGATCATTTTTAATTTTAAGCCATCATGATCCAGATCTTTTTGCTGTTTGTCAAAGTTTTGTTTTTCTGCATCTAGTATAACATTTACATATTAGCAACAAAAGTAACAAAATCAACCAATAACATTGATTAGGAACAGAAAATGTCTAATACTAGACAAGGAAAAGTCCGAGAAGAACAAGCATCCTAGCCCATTAGATGTATTATAATTTTTTATTAAGCTAATTATATGTTTTCCTCCTTCATCCACTGTCAGTTGTACCTTATGATTCTTTGGCCAGATGAATTAAGGCTCTCTACTATTTCATTATCTAGAAGCTCTCATTTTCTTCTAGCCAGTTAGTTTCCATAGAAATGACTTCATGTGGAGTAGTTCAACTTCCCAATACATTGGTCTTTTAAAATCAATATTATTGCAGATTTTATGAACATCAGACAAAGTCATTCTGCCTATAATTTCAGTACTGCACCATGTTCTAGTATTATTTAATATAAACTTGGTAATGTTACAGTAAACATTGCTTAGTGTAACAGAAGAGTCTTTTAACTCTTCCCAGCAAAAATGCTCCTTTCCCATATTCCATATATTGTTATTTGTTTGGGAAGATACAATAGGTCAGGCCAGGCGAATTCAGTATTTCATATGGATTGGGTGCATAACCATTCACCTTTCTAATTTTCACAAACAGACAGGGAGATGGGTTCACATTATTTATTATTTTTAAATATGGCCTATCTACTTCCCATTGGGAGTATTCTAGTATTATTGAGGATGCTCCCTATGCCAGCCAGTTGAACTACTGGGAACTTAAGCCTAGGATTTAACCGAGGCACCTGGGATTTTAAAACATAATGTCGTAGATTGCATTTCTCATCCAAAATTTTCCAGATTCCTGGGGAACCATATAAGTCCCATAAGTCTCTGGCCTGGGCTCCTGCAGCCATTATAGTTGGCCATTGCTTCATAGCCACTTCAGATTCCTTGCATCAGCATAGACAACAGGCCCAGTTGAGTTAGGGCACAGGCACGTTCCTATTGTTGAGTTTGGGCATGAGTTTTTATAGTCTGCCCTATCCATGAAACTAAGGCTTTATTGTCTTTCCATGCTGCTTTCCACCTTTTTCCTCCTCCCTGAAACAGCATTCCCTCTATATGACCTATTTGAGATAAAAATCTTTTTCTAATGAATGATGTTCTTTATTAGTTGCAAGTTCAGCTTGTCCTAGGACACCAAGGCCAGCCCCTACTCCTCCAAGTATTCCCCTTTTCTTCTTTTAGAGGGCCAATGTTGTTGGATCCACCAGGAATGTTGTTACCATTGGGTGGCTGTGGCTTGGGAGCAGTTAGGGTAGATTGAGTGGACCCCAAAATGTTGAGTTTCCCATGCTATAAATGGGTGAAGGTGACCCCCAAATGAACTAGAGTTTGAGTCATAGGGCTCCTCAAGCATCCAGGACACAATGACAGTGGGGTAGTTATAGGCATCTCTACCAAGTGATCCCATTAGTTTCTGAAATGGGATCCATTGATTTCTTTCTTGTTTCACAGCCATCCAGCCATAAGAGCTGCTGGTGAGTCTGAGGACAAGATAAGCTATGACAGATAGGGCAGGCTGCTGCAAGCCTTTGGCCATCATATCCAGGTGTTTTTCTTAGCTTTTCATCATCCATCTCTAAAGTCATAGAATATTCATCCAGGTTAGATCCATATATAATTCTACCAGTGGAATTATCAGGGAGGTATTATCAGAGGTATTTGCCTAAGGTGGGTCCTTTACAGTAGATATAGCCAGAAAACAACAACAACAAAGCTTATATTAGGAGAAGTAGGAGACAGTAGGAGATGACCAATGTGTGGCTAACAAAGCGTTAATTTCACGATCATACCTGATAATCAGAACATCTTTGTGTAATAGGTGGGAAAGATTAGCAGGAATCCAACTTAAATTTTTCATGTCTAATAAGGGAGGAAGTCCGGGGAGGTGGATTTTTTCCACCAGGAAATCCTAAGGAGGATAATAATAACATGAAAATAATTTTATGTACATTCAATCAATAACAATCAGATGATATAAAAACGGGGTTCAAGCAGTATCAGTTTGGGAGCCTATAGGCCTTGTTGATCTCGTCTTGGGATAGCTGTCTGCCTCTGGGGTCGGCGACTTCTGGTCCTCGAAAATTCTCAGCTGTTTCTTGTCCTTGAAAAGTCTTTGATGGAGGTGGGTGTCAGAGATGGGATGGAGATGGGTGTCAGAGATGGGAGTAGACGTCCATTCACAGACAGGTGCCTTTTTAAAATGAGAAATGTGAATCCATGAGCTAACTCCTTTAAGTTCAGTTGCACGTTGATTAGTTAGTAATACCTGGTAAGGTCCCCTCCAACGAGGTTGGAGAATGTCTTTTATTTGATGTTTTTTCCAACACACCAAATCTCCTTGTTGTAGGCCGTAATCTTTGAAATCTTTATCTCCTGGGAGCACACTGTGAAATGAATCTGTTAGCAATTTGTTAGTTCCTACAATACAGAATGTCTGTTCTTTACTTTTTCTTATATTTGGAAACAAAAGATTTAAAAGTCAACAATATTTTAAAAGAGTCATAAGAATAATTATCCTCAATTCATTTAGTCCCATAGTTATTTTTGTATATGCTGATGATTTGCCAGTAATTTTTGAATTCAGTTATTCCTTGAAATTCTATAGATCTTATTCCAGTTCAAAAATATGACCTGCTTAGAAGCCTGTAATTTAGAATACGTCTGAGTCCTTTTCGTGGATTTTTCTAGACATATATACCTACAAATGCACCAGAATAAAGCTGTTCACCATGACAAAAATTTAAAAGTGGCATGGTTATAGATTTGATAAAAAACACACAAAACAACACACACACAACTTTGCTTTTCTATAAAATATAATATTCCAAAACAACAACTTCTTGGTAAGTAATTATCCCTGTAAAATGACATAGAGAATAATACAAAATTTGTATACCCTTAGATTCAATTATAATTTCAAATATAAAGAATAATATGTAAGATTTAAAAATGAGGCACATGGCTTATTGAAAGCAGTGTTTTGAGCATTGAAGATAATTCATAAACTCCCAATCTGTGAAACGCAAATACCCAGAGTGTCACTGACAGACCCCAGTGTCCCTGCCTGGACAAAGGCTACCCCCTAAAGTTTCCTGTTTGAACTTGGCTCTGAATCTTTGCAAGTTCCTTTCTGAAGCAGAGTGCCTTAGCAATGCATGTGACCTGTCCCTTGCTCTTGATTGGAGCTCAGGCGCATGGTCTTTCCCGATGGGCTAATTCAAAGGGAGGGTTTGGCCTTTGCTGTTTCAAGATGGCGGCCTCCAGGGGAGCCAATATGGCCACTGCTAAGTCACACAGTCCAAATGGAGGCTGTCTAAACTGCTCTTTGACAGAAAAGATGATTTGTTTATTCTCACAATAAAGAAGGATAGAGCACACCGAAATCCCTAACAGATCGACAGCCACAGTTATATTGCAGACAAACAGACAGAAATCTCATAGCTGTTTCTGGAGGCTGAACGCTGAGAGGGAGAGCAAGAAGAGCCCCAAGATTAGGAATTCTCAGCAGCTGCTGGGATGTTCTTGCAACCTCTCTCACACCTCCAACCCCACCACACACAACTAGTCTTTCCCAGAGTGGGACTTGCTTCTTTAACTAATTAAACAACAACAAAGAGACTCAAAAACATCCACACTGTTATGCAAGCACGCAGAACACACTAAAAGTTTACACTGGAGAATGTCCAGCATTAAAGTTTCCAAAGTAGTGTCGTTTGTCCCCACTTCTGGAACTGCCCTCTCTAGAATTTCAGTATATTCCCAATGGACTATTAAAAAATGGGTTGGGGTCTTTTCTTCTTGCTTCTAAATCAGAGGCCTGCTTCCTACAGGGAAAAACAGGGTGTAGACATTCATTAATTTCAGGATAGTTCTGAGACAGTCTCTAAAATTTTTTTATTAATTTCCATTTTATTTAAAGAAAATTTTTTTCTATGCTTTTCCTTAGAAGCTTCTAGTTTCCAAATCAATATATGCTTCCCATATACTCATTCAGTTTAATTTTAGAGCTGGCATTTTCTAATTCCTGATACCCCAAACAAACTGCATTTTTCTTGGCCATTCCTCAGTTAATATTTTCTAGTTAAATATTCTCATTTCTATAAAGTACTTGCAAGTAAAGTCTTCTTATAAGGAATATTAAATGAGGGCTGGGGTCTTGGGAGCTTCTGGCCTTGGAGGCCCAATTTCCCTTTAATTTTATTTTTTATTTTTGGATATCTGTAGTCTGAGCAAACTTTAGTTCATTTATACGGGGAAGATTATTTTTGCTCAGACTCTCAGCAATTCCAATTGAAAAGCCAAAATCAAAACCAACCATCCATTTTTTTTCCCTCCAGCCCCGCCTTAGTCTGGGTTCAGCCAACCTTTAACCTGGTTCTGCCAACCCTGGTTCCACCTTGAGGATTTTAAAACACAGCTCAAACAAAGTCAGACCCTCTACTAAAGCAAGGGAGGGTCCTGGATCCAAGAGGCAACTCACCCACGTTCACCCAATGGGCAGAGAACCAGCGGGCCCATGGGCCCTTTGCTGGATCCTGGCTCCAGTCCAAGTCCAAGGGATGATCCCGGGTGAGCTTCTTTGGAATCCTGCATGACTATGCCAAGTAATGTTAATGAAAACAACAACAACAACAACAACAACAACACACCAAAAAGCCAACCATTGAAACCTGTAAAGAATTTGTGAGTTTATTTGAGCCAAACTGTGGACATGCGCTGGGAAGCAGAACCACAGCAGATTGAGGTCACGCTCCGGAGAATGGCAGGTCCATCTGTGTTCATACATTGCCATCAGAGGAGGGGCACGGGTGGGTACATGAAATCCACTGGCGATAGACTGGAGAGGCAGGAGAAAGCAAAGCGGGAAACCCTGGGATTGGGTAAAAAGTAAAATAATGGGCACGTCCTTAGGTGGGCGCAGGGACAATTAACACAGTAATGAAGGACTTTGTGGTCTCTGTCCTGGCGCCCAGCACATCAGGTTGTGCCCCAGGGGCTCCGGGGAAAGGGAAGTTACAAGCTACCAGACATTTCAAGGGTGTGTTATCACAGATGCAGAAGGACAGGGGGGCTCAGCTAAGGTAAAGATTGACCTTATCAGTGCAGATACTGGCTTAGGAGGTGACTGCCCACCATCATTGGGTTCAGTTACAGTTTAATTTCAGACCATCCTTGTGGTTCCTTTAGGTCTGAGTCTGCAAGACCGCCCTGCAGGCTGCCCTGAGCTGTCAGGTCCGTACGCGGCCCCTCCTGTCCACCGTTTTGAGTTATTGTTGCGTTGGCATGAGAGAGCGGTCTAATTTCCGCATGGGCCTGTCTTCCCGGTTTCCCCAATGCCTTTCAGACCTGAACGTATTCATCTAATGGCCGAGTGAAGGCTGGGTGAGGGCCACCACCCTCGGACAGGTGGGAAGTTCACCGTGCCAGGAGTAAAGACCAGGAGACGCTTCCAATTTGGGCCTCATGGGCTCTTGAAAGTTAGATGAGGAGACAGATTTCTGATCACCACTGCTCAGGAAGGCGGGTGGACGCTGAGGAGGAAAGCTGGAAGCAAACAGGATGTTAGGAACAGCTCCCCAACAGGGGGGTGGGTCCTGAGGAAATGAGGAGTGTGGAGAAGGCACACACACAGGAAGGCCTGGGCCACGGAGACAGAGGGGCAGAGACAAACTGAAGCCACAGCCACCTTTTAAGCAGCCTGCTGGGAGGCCACGAGACTGGGTAATGCCTGGGAAGACTGTGCCCACTGTGCTCAGCCCCCGAGGCCGGTGGGATCAGGGCTGCAGAAAGATCGCTGTCTGTAACCAGGGGTGTGCCTGCCCACCAGACACCTGCTCTTGCGAGACCACCAATAAAGTTCCGCTTTCACTGTATGTTGTGTATTCAAGTTCCTTATTTGAATTTGGACAGGTGGACATGCTTCTCACAAGCTCGGTCCGCCAAGCTGTGGAGCAGAGTGTATGTGTGTGTGTGTGTGTTTGTGTGTGTGTGTGTGGTGTGTGTTGGTTGTGTGTGTCTGTGTGTGAGGTGTGTGTGTATGTGGTGTGTGTAGGGTGTGTGTGGATGTGTGTGTGGTATGTGTTGTGTGTGTGTGGTATGTATATATGGTGTGTGTGTGGAGTGTGTGTGTGTGTGTGTGTGGTGTGTGGTGTGTGTGTGGTATGTGGGGCGTGTGTGGCGTGTGTGTGTGTTGGGTGTGTGTTCGGTGTGTGTGTGTGTTGGGTGTGTGTGTGTGAGTGGTGTGTCTGTGGTGTATGTGTGTGGTATGTGTATAGTGTTTGTGTGGTGTGTGTGTGTGGAGTGTGTGTGTGTCTGTGCGATGTGTGTGTGGTGCATGTGTGGTGTGTGTGTGGTGTGTGTGTGTGGTGTGTGTGTGTGGTGTGTGTTTGTGGGTGTGTGGTTGTGTGTGGGGTGGAGGTGTGTGTGGTGTGTGTGTGGTGTGTGGTATGTGTATATGGTATGTGTGTTGTGTGTGCTGTGTGTGTGTGAGTGTATGGTGTGTGCGTGGTGTGTGTGGTATGTGGGGTGTGTGTGCGTGGTGTGTGTGGTGTGTGTGATTTGTGCGGGGTGTGTATGTGTGGTATGTGTGTTGTGTGTGTGTGTTGTGTGTGGTGTGTTTGCGTGTGTGTGGGATGTGTGCGTGTGTGTGTGGGGGGATATGTGTGGGCGGGTGTGTTTGGTAAGTGTGTTGTGTGTGTGTGGTGTGTGTGTATGGGTTGTGTGTGTGAGTATGGGGTGTGTGTGGTGTGTATGGTGAGTGTGTATGGTGGGTGTGTGGTCTGTGTGTATAGTCTGTGTGTGTGTGGGGTGTGTGTGTTTGTGTCATGTGTGGGATGTGTGTGTGTGGTGTGTGTGTGTGAATGGTGTGTGTGGGCATGTGTGGTGTGTGTATGGGGTGTGTGTGTGTGTTTGTGTGGTGTGTGGCATGTCTGTTGCGGTGTGTGTGTGTGGATGTCTGTGTGGGGGTGTTTGTTTGGTTTGTGTGTGTGTGGTGTGTGTGGTGTGTGTGTGTGGTATGTGGGGTGTGTGTGTTGTGTGTGTGTTTGTGTGTGTGGAATGCCTGTGTGTGGGATGTGTGTGTGGTATGTGTGGTGTGTGTGTGGTGTGTGTGTGTGTCTGTGCGGTGTGTGTGTGTGTGTGTGTGTGGTGTAAGTGTGGTGTGTGTGTGTGGTGTAAGTGTGATGTGTGTGTGGTGTGTGTGTGTGGTGTGTGTGTGTGGGTGGGGTTGTGTGTTGGGTGTGTGTGTGGTATGTGTGTGGTATGTGTGGTGTGTGTGGGGAGTGTGTGTGTTGTGTGTGTATGGTGTTTGTGGTGTGTTTGTGTGGTGTCTGTGTGTGGTGTGTGTTGGGTGTGTGTTTGGGGAGTGTGTGTGTGGTGTGTGTGTGTGGTATGTGTGGTGTGTGTGTGTATGGTGGGTGTATGGTGTGTGTGTGGTGTGTGTGTATGGTGTGTATGTGTGGTGTGTGTGTGTGTGTATTGGATGTGTGTGTGTTGGGTGTGTGTGAGGTGTGTGTGTCGTGTGTGGGATGTGTGCGTGGGTGTTTGTGTGTGTGGGGGGGTGTTTTAGGTGTGTGTGTTTTAGGTGTGTGTGTGGGGGGTGTTTTAGGTGTGTGTTGTGTGTATGTGGTGTGTGTGTATGGGGTGTGTGTGAGTATGGTGTGTGTGTGGTGTGTGTATATGGTGTGAGTGTGTATGGTGTGTGTGTGGTATGTGTGTATGGTCTCTGTGTGTGTGGTGTGTGTGTGTGTTTGTGTAATGTGTGGGATGTGTGTGTGTGGGGTGTGTGTGTATGGTGTGTGTGTATATGGGGTGTGTGTGGTGTGCGTGTGTGTTTGTGTAATGTGTGGGATCTGTGTGTGTGGGGTGTGTGTGGGGAGGGATGTCTGTGTGTCGGGTGTTTGTTTGGTGTGTGTGTGGTGTATGTGGTGTGTTTGTGTGGTGTGTGTGTGGTATGTGGGGTGTGTGTGGGGTGTGTGTGGGGTGTGTGTGTGTGAGGTGTGTGTGTGGTATGTGGGGTGTGTGTGTGGGGTGTGTGTGTTGTGTATGTGGGGTGTGTGTGTTGTGTGTGTGTTGTGTGTTGTGTGTGTTGGTGTGTATGGTGTGTGTTTGTGTGTGTGGTGTGTGTGTGTGGTTTGTGCGGGGTGTGTATGTGTGTTGTGTGTGTTGTGTGTGTGTTTGGTGTGTTTTTGTGGGTGTGTGGGATGTGTGCATGTGTGTGTGTGTGGGGGGTGGATGTGTTTGGTGAGTGTGTTGTGTGTGTGTGGTGTGTGTGTGTATGGGTTGTGTGAGTGAGTATGGGGTGTGTGTGTGGTGTGTGTGTATGGTGTGAGTGTTTATGGTGGGTGTGTGGTCTGTGTGTATGTTCTGTGTGTGTGTGGGGGATGTGTGTGTGTGTATGGTGTGTTTGTGGGGTATGTGGGTGTGAATGGTGTGTGTGTGGTGTGTGTGTGGGGGGGATGTCTGTGTGGGGGGTGTTTGTTTGGTGTGTGTGGGTGTGGTGTGTGTGGTGTGTGTGTGTGGTGCGTGGGTGTGATGTGTGTGTGGTGTGTGTGTGGTATGTGGGATGTGTGTATGTCTGTTTAGCGCGCGTGTGTGTGGTGTATGTATGGTGTGTGTTTGTGGTGTGTGTGTAGGGGTGTGGGGGTGTGGGTGGTGGGGATTTATGTTGTGTGTATGTGTGGTTTGTGTGTGTTTGTGTTTGTAGAATGCCTATGTGTGTCGTGTGTATGCATGGGGCAGTGGGGGTGTGTATTGGGTGTGTGTTTGTGGTGTGTGTGTGTGGTATGTGTGGTGTGTGTGTATGGTGTATGTGTGTGTGTGTGGTGTGTTTGAAGTGTGTGGTGTGTGTGTGCTGTGTGTGCTGTGTGTGTGTTTGGTATATGCTGGGTGAGTATTGTGTGCGTGTGGTATGTGTGTTTGTATGTGCTGTATGTGCATGTTTGGTATGTGAGGTGTGTGTGGTGTGTGTGTGGGTTGGGTGTTTTGAGTTAGTGTGTGTGTGTTGGTTGTGTGTGTGGGGTGTGTGTGTGTCTGTGGTGTTGTGGGTTGTGTGTGTGTGGTATGTGGGGTGTGTGTGTGTTGGCTGTG